>QZGG01000685.1:0-111544 GCA_006409495.1 Sedum album
CGGGGAATGAGGCCGGGTTTGCATACTCGTATTGGGAATGCCAATCTGGAACGCACTAGAAACAAGTTCCGAATCATGAAATCATTCGTTCCAATTATTTGATGAATTGAGAACAAAAACTAATTGTTCGAGAAAGAGAAACGAGCGTTTAGTTGAAATATAGAGTGTAATAGAGAGCGTTCAAGTACATTCACATTCTTAATTTACATTTGTAAGACCACATCTCAATCGTTCATAATATCAATTCATTCATCAATTTGGTGTCACGTGACAACCACTAACCCACTTCCATTTAATGTTATCCACTAATCAAAAGGTAGAAACGTGTCATCCAATTGATGAACTAATGGATGAAATGGATGGTTGAGATGTGACATTACAAATGTAATTAAAGATAGAGATGTATTTGGGGCTCTTATTTTATATATGTTTCTATTTATTTTTAGGAATATTTTTCAGAGAGTAAAGTTCAAGAAAGACATCTAAAAAATATAAGACTGTGAGACACGATCACGATCGTTGATGACTAACAATCCAACAAATGAAGTTTAATTTCTAAATAAATCGTCAAATTCAACCGCGAGGAGATTTCAAATAGTCTGCATCATAAAAGTAAGGGTTGAGAGCATATTTTAAATAGTGCATTGAAATATTCATCTTTTCCCATTTAGGCACCAAAACTTCTTTCATTATTTCGACATCATCAGCGTTATGCTTATTATTCGTGCAGTCCATATGACCATCGTCTTTATCAGACTTGATCATATAGTATATATGGACTTCATGATCGTCAAGATGTTGTCAACCTCATCCCTAAACTCATTTCAGATAGTGTAGCTGCAACTTCAACACCCAAAGCTTTAACATTCTCCATAGGCCGTAGCTGTTAACCCAATCCTTCCAAACCCTAAGCATAATTGTTTAGCAAGAGCTTCTTACATTCTGACAGCCTCTTCAACAATATATAACGAGAAACAAATCTAATTTTTGCAATATTCAACAATTTCGAATTAAACTGAAGTCTAAAAATTTATGTGCGTGTTGATGATAGAAAAAATAGTAATATTTTGTCTCTTTTGTAGGTATCAATTAGGCCTCTCTAACTTACCTTCACATTTATTATTAGGATTACTCATTACACTGTTATGACTCGATCCTATACCCTATTATACTCAACTCTTTGACCCGAATTTAAGCTTGTTGGCAACCCAAGGTAGGGTATGAATACTGCAATTGATACCCTAGCCCCAAACTCTGACTGTACATACCTTTTTTGTACTCGCCAGAAATTTACCTAAGTTTACCCGATACATTTAACCGTAAAATACTAACCGATGGTGATATGCACTGAAATTTGAATTAGTAAACATAATTTAAATTAGCAAGGCATGTAATTTTTATATGTAGATTATTTATATGTCAATAAAAGGTAAACTCAGTTTGTTTAAATTAGGGTCTACCCTACCCTTTTGTACCCTAATATTATCCTATCGGTCTAATACCTAAGGCTTTAGAAATTACTCTACCCTGCTTGATTGTATCCTAAAAATATCGAACAGACACTTTAAAAGTGCTCGTACCTACCCGAACCCCAAATAAGGTTAGAGTATATCCTACTCTCAACTTATTCCCGACCCCTAGTATCAATCATTCAACAGAACTCCTCCTAAATATATTATCCAAATTTTAACGTGTGCACCGCACAAGAAAATCGAAATATATGTTGGTGTACCTTTTCAATCTCTTTTCGAGCTGCCTTGCAATTTATTGCACTAACAATCAACACTAGGCCTTGACTTCAGTATGAAATTTGCAATTGCTTTTCTGGTTTTCTGTAGGCCTGGAATTTTCGGATTTTGTATAAAAAAAGTTAAACCCTTAACTGATCCGAGTAATAAAATTTCGGGTTCGGATTTATAGATTTTAATGTCAACCCCGATGTAAACCCGACTCGCGTATTTTGAGTACGGGTTCGGGTTTGGATTCTTTCGGGTTTGCCAAAAATCCTTTAAAATTAATTAGTCATCTAATTCAAAACTTCAAATTTCAAAATAAATGTTATAAAAATAAATAATGGATCTAAAGATGGACCTAATTTATCAATATATATATTTATTCTTTTGTTCATTGCATCATTTGAATTGCATACTTATCAAAAGATCAAATTACATAGCAGTTATCAAAGTTATCATAAGCCATAAACTGTTATTTAGTCCTTGACTTACTAGAAAATAATAATCTTGACTTATTAGAAAATAATAATTTGAGCAAAAAATAAACATGATATATATATCAAATAGTATTATGAATATATAAATATGTATTTATAGTTATAATGCGGGTTTGATTTAAAATTATATATTAAATACGTACCCAACCTGCAATATCTAGAACCCGATCCGAACCCGTAAAATCTTTCAGATTTGCGGGTTGGATTCGAATTTTCGGGTACAATAAGCCAGGCCTAGTTTTCTCCACAATGGATAAGTCCTCGGTGTCCATTAACATCGAACCACGACAATTAGATGCTACAAAATTGATAAGTTGTTAATGTTCGATATTCCTCCAACCGTTAGATAATATGCAAATCCCTAATGTGATCCAAGCAATCTTAACTAGGGTTAATTTTTTGTTAACATCTAGATGACATTCACCTAGTAAAGTCGTTCTTGCTCAGTCATCTGATGGTGGCGTGTAATCTTTGGAAGCTTAATTGACGATCATTAAGATATTAATAAAATCGAGATTCCTAAGCACATTCAAATCAATTTCATTACCACACAATGCTTTTACAATTGCAACATATACCTGATTTGAGTAATGCTCTTTTGAGACCCTCAATTTTGAGTGAGACCCTGAGACCCCAATCATGGCCGTTGATTGGATTTGCTTTTAGGTTCCAGATTGTGTCACGTGGAGGTGAGAGAACAAAAGCAACAATTTCTCTCACCTCCGATTTTTGAATTTCTTTAACCTCCACGTGACACAATCTGGACTCCAAAAGCAAATCCAATCAACGACCATGATTGGGATCTCAGGGTCTCACCCAATAGTAAGGGTCTCAAAAGAACATTGATTACTAAAACATAATGATTTCACTTGATTGTTCTGTATGGTTGATTTGGTCAATGTCGATGAAACGTCGTCAGCCTCCACATCCTCCACCATTTTCTCCAACTTTGAAGTCTGCTCATTCATAGATTTTCTATATATACTGAAATCACCTCTGGTCAAATTTATTTTTAGATCCGCCACTACATCTACTATCAGTCATACTTACTTTACTCACACATTTTTCAAGCTTTCAATCAAATTAGATCATTTGACAATGACACTAATACCAAATGTTGATGTGAGTGTAGAACGCATTAAAAGTCACGACTAAACATATAGTTGATACACTTACTTGCATCTGATAAATAGATCATAAAAACAGTCTACCTAAAAGTCCTAATATTTAGAAAGCTAGTTTTTTTTGGATAGGAATAGACATACATCAAGAGGATAAAAAGACTTGGGAACATAACCCGAACATTGCGAACTCAAAGGAAAACCTAAATATTTCATTAATGATTCACAAACACGAACATTTAGAGCTTCCTTAGTACTGTTGGCTAGATAAACAGGACAGTTCTTACTAAACACAATGTCTGATTTTGCATAATTCACCATCTGCCCAGAAATAGTCTCATACCTTAACAAAGCATTCTGAATATGGGTTGCCGTGTCGTTCTCCACTTTAAAGAAAAATAAACTATCATCAGCAAAGAATAAATGGGTAAACACGGGAACGCTTCTGCAAACCCTAATGCCTCTAATAAGGTTAGCTCGACAAAGAGACTTCATTTGATACCTTAGCCATTCAACACAGATAATAAACAGATACGGAGATAGAGGATCGCCCTGTCGTAATCCTTTATTAGGGACCAAAGTAGCAGACAGTTTACCATTTACACGAATTCGATATTTACCCATGACCATTAAACCCCATCTTTAACATAACATGCTCCAAAAAAGGCCATTCCATTCTATCGCATGCTTTAGACATATCAAGTTTAAGTGACGCAAAATGAGATTTAGTGCTAGGGCTGGTTCTAATAAAATGAGTCAACTCATGAGCAACAATAAAATTATCCGTGATCAACCGACCTTTCACAAAAAGTGACTATTTAGTGGAAATTATATCAGAGAGGAAATTCCACAAAGACTTATGGGTCAAAGATCCTGCATAGAAAATGCATCTTCTTTTTTGCGAATCAGCATTAAAACTGTTTTATTGTTGCACTCATCCCATAGACCATGATTCAAAAAGTTTAGAGCCACTGTGACCAAATCAGATCTAACAAAATCCCAATACTTTTGAAAAAACATTGGCGAAAAGCTGTCTATACCTAGAGCTTTCCAGGGATTCATTTCAAAAAGGGTAGTCCTTACTTCATCTTCAAAAAATACTGCATTTAATAGAGAATTATGATCATCAGTCGATAATCGTGGAACCTCAAGCATTACAGTATTCCAATCAATAACGTTCAAATTTAAAGAAGACGAGAACATATTCCTAAAGTACTCAGTTATCTACCTTGCACAAACTCACCATTTAAATCCTGCAGCCTGTTAATAGTGTTCACTTTCCTTCTTGCAGAAGCTTTAGCGTGAAAATATTTTGTGTTCCTATCTCCATCCATAAGCCAACATACTCTAGATCTCTGCTTCCACAACAACTCCTCTCTATGCAACCATTCATCCAACTCCTCTGACAAATGTTTTTCCTGTAAACCAATAGCAACAGTACGTGGTTGAGAAGGGCAACAATTAATTCTAAATTTCAGTGAGTCAACATGTTGTTTAACATGTCCAAACTCTTTTCTATTCCATTGTTGCAAATCTAGTCCCACAGCATAAAGCTTATCCAAAAGGCGGCCAGAACAATTATTCTCTGCTTTACACAATGAGTTATGAACCAACTTTGAAAAATCTGACCGACGAACCACACAGCTTCAAATTTAAAAGGGTTTTTTGCCGAAAACCACCCGCCCAATAGGTCAATTTGAGCAAAACCACCCCTCCAACTTTTTAAAAAAAATAACCACCCATGAATTCAAATTTTATTTAGAGCAGCCACCCTGTCACTATTCCGTTAACTATTCCGGTAAATTTAACTGTTGACTTAGTTGATCCTCATTAATTCATAATTATATAGATAAATAATTCCTAATTATCCATTAAAAATAACTTTAACCCTTAAATTAAATTAATCACTAAATAAAACTAATCAAAACATAATTTAATAATTTAATAATCCTAATCAATAATTCAATTGACCCTTAAAATTAAATTAACCCTTAAAGTAAATTAATATTTAAATTAAATTAAAACTTAAACTAAATTAACCGTTAAACTAAATTTAACCTTAAAAAAACTAACCCTATATAGTTCAATAATCCAAATTAATTTTTTACTTGATCCTTAAAATTCAATTAAACATTGAACTAAAAAACACATTAGCTAAACAAACCCAAACCATAATTGTAGCCAAATAATCTTAATCAATTATTCAATTATCTCTTAAAAAATTATCCTTGAAAAAATAAACTCTAAACTAAAATAACCCAATACTAGGGGTTGACAAACAGCCTTAGGCTTTAAAAAGCCCAGCACCAACTCGGAGCCCAATTTATCAAAGCCCAGCTCGGCCTCATCTTTAGCCCGAACCAAGCCTAGCCCGTTGATTCAGTTCTCAGGCCAAGGCTTAATATTTTTCAGTCTGGCCCGAAGGCCCGACCCTCTAAGCCCAAGTCTGGCCCGACCCTCTAAGCCCAAGTCTGGCCCGAAATAAACAAGCCCAAAAAAAGAAGACCCCTCACTTAAAACCCTAGTATATATTCATCATTTTACCCCATACTTACCATCTCTCCATCCAGCCGCCGTCCATCCTTCATCCAGCCTTATAGCTTTTAGATTCAAATCTTTCACCGTCCAATTCAATGAATGAGCACAACTCCTTAACATCTATGTTTACCTCAGTTTCAGTATGTATATTAAATATAAAGTTTACTCATCGAATGATTTACCTATTGCATGCCTAGATCTATCTGTTTAAGCTTTTCGTTGAGATAGATTTTTCGGATTTGATCGGCTTACAAACATATGTAGAAGCAATTTTTGGATTTCTCAGATTTAATTAGTTGTAAGCTGTTTAAGTTGATTTACTTGAACATATTTTAGACATGTACTATTATCAAGTTGCTTAGGTTGCATATGATGAACTCAGATCTTTGCAGATAAATATTTATACTTTGATTACCTCTCTAAAATAAATTAGAAAACTAGTTTTAAATTTTGTAGTCTTTTACTTTTATACTCCCTCCGTCCCTATTTGTTTGTCCAAAAGTACAAATCGCACGGTTATTAAGATAGAAAGAGAGTATAAAATATGTAGTGGAAATTAAATGATTCATAAATATATTAGTTAAAAAGTAGAATATGTTGTTAATATTGAATGAAAGTGGACAAACTTAAGGGGACATCCAAAATGGAAAGTGGACAAACATTTAGGGACAGAGGGAGTACTAATTATGTTTTCATTTTCAAATAGATTAAATAATGTTTAAGGTTTCTAATGAATGTATTTTTTCTCCAGGTTGAAAAAGAGACATCATTGAAGCCATATGGTCACACTTAAAACTACCATTGTAAAAATACATTTGTGTCTATTTCTTATTATTTCATTTTTATGTTGTTCAGAATCCTCCGATGGGTATGTATTGATATAGCTCTGTAAAAGTTAATTTTTTATATAAGGTTTGACATTTTAAGCTAATAACAAGTGTAACATAACAGTAAGGCCTAGCCCGGCCTGGCCTGAAAAGCCTTAAAAATTAATCGGGCCTTGGGCCCCCGATGGGCTGTAGAATTATGAATGGGTTCGGCCCGGCCCAGCCCGAAAGGCATTGATAGGCTCAAAAAATAGTTGTGAGGCTGGGCTAGGGTTTGAAATTCATGGGCTGGGCTGGCCCGGTCCGGCCCATTGTCAATGCCTACCCAAAACCATAATTATAAAATTAAATAATCCAAATTAGGAGTATTCAAATAAATAATTTGAATAATTAATTAGGATTATTTAATTTAGTTTAAGTTTATTTATTTAATTTAATTTAGTTTAGTGTTGATCTAATTTTAAAGGTCAATTTAATAATTAAATAGGATTATTTAACTACATAATTATGTTTCAGATTAGTTTTATTTAAGGATTAATTTAATTTTAGGGGTTAATTAGGAATTTTTTATCCATTTAATATTGGATTAATGAGGGTCAACTTAGTCAACAGTTAAGTTCAATGAAATTATTAATGGAATAGTGACGGGGTGGCTACACTAAACAAAATTTAAATTCATGGGTGGTTATTTTAAAAAAAAGTTGGAGGGGTGGTTTTGTTCAAATTGGCCTATTGGAAAGGTGGTTTTCGGCAAAAAACCCAATTTAAAATGCTTAGGAAAGTTGGTGGTTATAGACTTCAACGACAATAATAGGGGACAGTGATCAGAAGTATATGAAAATGAATGGCTCACCCTATGATTCCAGAATAGATTCTTGAAACCATCATTTATCTGAACTCGATCCAGCCTAGCTTTGAATTCATGCGT
Organism: Sedum album; assembly: GCA_006409495.1. Taxonomy (NCBI): domain Eukaryota; kingdom Viridiplantae; phylum Streptophyta; class Magnoliopsida; order Saxifragales; family Crassulaceae; genus Sedum; species Sedum album. The sequence continues at coordinate 7,645 of QZGG01000685.1, forward strand.
GCCTTTCCTTTTGTTCGAATAAGTGAAGATACTACCTGAGAATCAAGCATCGAACAACTTACAAGTCCGAAAAACATTTCTAAAGGTAGAGATCTGACTAAAACGCCGTCTCATCGCCCTAGAAACCTCACAATGCTTCAACACCTCATTGAAATCCCCCATTACAATCCAAGGCAATGATGACATGCAACTAATTCTATAGAGCAAATTCCAACTTAACAGCCTTTTGTCTGTCATAGGATGACCATAGAACAACGTTAACTGAAACTCTACCCCATTCCCTAACTGGACTTAACAATTAATATGAAAACAGAAAAGTGCTTAATGGACAAATTAATACCTTGCCTCCAAAATAAGATCAGTCCACCGGATTTACCTCTACTTTTAATACAGAAACAACTTCCAAAACCTAACTTACATCTAATTTTGTCCGCCTTAATGTGATTGATTTGTGTTTTCAGTAAACCAACCACCCGGGGATTGCAAGACGTAACCACGTCTGCAAGACTACAAACTGATCTTGGGTTCCCCATCCCACGACAGTTCCAGCAAAGCAGATTCATTATTGACGGCGGGGATGATCCTCAACCTCCGCCGATAATTGGTCTTGATAATCAACTTCATCACCCAACTCCACAGTTGGCGGACTTGCTTGTCCTAGACAAAAATGAGCACGCTTACCCATTCCAATAGCAGTAATAGGCGATGAAGAAGAAGAACTGGATTCATTGGTTGAGCCATCATCCACCAAATTCATGTCTTGGAGAAACCTCGATTCATTGATTTGAATCCCGGGTAAGTGATAGACATGATTCTGAGTCATTTGGCACTGATGAATTTGAATCTGATGAGAATCAGCATCCTGGATTTCACTTTGATGCGTAAGTAACGCGAGTTGGACATCCCAATCGGATGTAAAAGCAGCCACTGGAGTTTCAATGTTATCTACAGAATTAGGTCTGAGTAGACACTTACCCTTGCCCGGCCCAGACGGCATACAATGGAGGTCCACAGCCTGAGCAGCCCATGATAGTTTGCGTTGAAATATTGGAAGCCCAAAATCCAACTTGTCCTCTTTCCTGCATTAAATCAGAATGTAACTCAGGCCCACCCACCTGGTGGCCAAAACTAGATCCCTGTCATGATCCGATAGACTTTGAATAGACTCACCAATATTCGCCAATACAGATGTGGCAGGCACATGCTGCATGTTTGACATCTGTCCATCTATATTCTCCGCATTAGAGGGAAAGTAGGTAGCCGGGATAGTATGGTCCTCCAAAAGTGGCTTATAGCCAAGATATCCACGTGCAGCAGCCTCATTGAGTACAGCATTAGCTGGCAACGTCGTATGGCAGCCATTATCCATCAGCAACTGTTCTGGTTGCTGATCATTCCCAGCATGACCATTCAATGCTCCCGAAACATTCTCCCCAGTAACTGTATTAATCATACCGTCCAAAATAAACTTATATCTTTATTTGTTCAATTCTTCATCTATTGCAGCACAATCACCTGACAAATATGTAACTAAACCACATTTAATGCACATTTTCGGCAGCCTTTCATATTTAATCTCTACTTCTAGAGGGTTGCGCAAGCGCCTTCGTATATAAACCTTGACAGTAACGGATCCTTAACAATCAACTCCAACTTGACTTAGATAAATTTCCTTCTAGTTACCTCATACGAAGTGAGACCTGGATTAGTGTTGACCTCCGAAATCGTTGCAAAATCAATGCACATCTCTATATATCTCTTCTTCATCATCGCTGTCAGAATATTATGAAGCTGAGCCCACAACGAAAATTTCGCCTCAAGTCACCATAGACTGTATCTACCATGCATGACTCTATAATCATCATCCAACCTTGAAACATCCATGGACCCCAATGTAAAACTCTATTTAAGTCCTCTAATTGAGTAAATGTCACCTTCATCAAGTTGTTAGCAACCCCAGTTAGAGCAAGGTCACCTCGAATCTGCCATGCTCTATGTATAAACTTGGCCATCGATTCCTTACTGAAGCTCCTATCATTACACAGCCTAACTAGCACTGAATTCTTGCATGCATCATCCAGTTCAGTCCATATAGCATCAGGAAGGTCAGCCAAATACTCCTCTTGAAGAACCTCTGCTAGTTGATCAACTTCCATCTCTAGGTTACTTGAAATTGAATGCATATGGGTACCACTAGAAACTCCCTTAGCTCTTAAAGACATCTTACTACCACTCTGTAAAACTGCAAGAAGAATGTAAAAGGTTATATCCTAAACTGGAGAATCCTTCTGAGAGGACACTTTGCAATAATTAAAATTTTGGAAAGTGGGATTTTGGCGTTTGGTAGAAAAAGAAGCTATAGAAAGACTGACAAAACACAATACTGAAGTTACTCAGTAATCGATAAAAGGAACTTCTCTAGACTAAGAATGTAATCTAGAGAGATGGAGTTTTTTGACTACTAATCATTTCCGTTTTAGATAGTAGAATTGCAACAACTTTTTTCTGTAATATTTAGAAAGCTAGTTGACAAACTAAATGATAATTTCAAATTTTAGAAGACCTAATGTCAACAAGGTGGTGATACGATCTATCGCTTTAGAAGCGTTAATATGTTTTAACTAAAAGAATTTGTTGCTGATGACATTAGTAAGTTTCATGTCTACTATTTTAATACGGGGTATCAAGTCACAAAAATATATACATATGTATCGACACTTTAAGTGCTATTTTTCACTTCACTTCAAAGGAATCAGTTCGTAACCATAAAATGTGATTCCGCTTTAAGGGAATCACATTTATTTCAGGGGAATCAAACATGAAACCGCTCAAACACAACAACTGCGTTTCAACTGCTCAATTGCACTAATAAAAAAATTGTGAATCCATTTCTACTATTAATTTGATCGAGTTTTACATCTTTCACGCCGTTGACTCTTATTCAGAAATTCAAACGTGAGAAAAACAATGAACAACAATACCATCACTAAAATACAATCTCGATATCAGCACATTCATATAATCCATTGCAACAACCACCTCAGCAATCATCGCGCTCCTTCACATCCTCTGATTTACTCTAATCTCGCCTAGCGGAAGGAAAGCTGACAAGTATGAAATAGATATAATTAGGATTTTGAGCGGCACATGGTTCATGATTTTGATTTTTCTGATTCTAATAATAAAATTAGTTAATTAATTGGTAAAAATATGAAGTCAACGTAGTATTTAACTACATATAAGTGACGAAACACTGATGGAGTGCTCTGATTTGAACAAAATTGAATTGAAAGGTGGTTATAAAAGTCGAGGGTAATTTTTTTTGTTAAACCCCTTTAGCTATTAATATAATTAGTTAATTAAATAATAAAAATATGAAGTCAACGTTATATTTAACGGCATATAGGAGACGAAACAGTGACAGGGTGGTTTAATTTGATCAAGATTGAATTGAAAAAATATGGTTATATCAGCTAAAGATGAAACGACCATTTCATTACAATTTACCTATAGAACGACGTTTTTTCGGAAAAATTTGTAGTAAAAATCCTACCTGTTTGTTAAATAATTGATTTTTTTATCCTTATGTTTACAACAATACAAAAATGATAAAATCGGTTTACATTCATCATCCATTATCATCATTAATCTGAAGTTCATGACATATGATTAAAATAAGGGTTTTTTTTTATAGAAACTCACCCGTCTTATAGGTGAATTTAACGAAATCATCCGTTCAACTTCTTTTTGTTGTTGATATAATCACCCTTCAGTTCAATTTTATTTAAATCGGACCACTCCATCACTGCTCCGTCACGTATATGTCGTTTAATATAACGTTGGCTACATGGTTTTGTCGAAAACCACCCATCCAATAAGTGGATTTTAACAAAACCGCCCTTCAACTTTTTTTGATATTACCACCAGTTAATTCAATGTCGATCAAATCAGACCACCCCGTTCCTGACCCGTCACCTATGTAAGTATTTACATAAAATTTATATATAATTGAAAAATACATCCTGAACTTTTAATAAAATAGAACGATATTTTATATAATTTGTATAATAATGAAAAACAAAGTTAGATATTTTACTTTTAGTTTTAAAGTATAATAAATTTTAGCCCATATCTTTTAAATCTATATTGTGAAAGTAAAACTTAAAATTTTACTTTGAATTTCTATTTATATTGAAAATTCTTATGACTATACTTCTATTACTCTAAATTTTGGGATCGTATGTTTAAAATTACGAATAAAATGAATGCAAATAAATTTAGTTTCTTATTTATCATTTTTATTTGTTTATGCTTGCAAAGTGTTTTACTTAAAATTATTACTTTTATTTCATTAAAAAATTATTAAAAATATTTTCGTTGATAATATAAATTTGAAATTAGTGGTAGTTTGGTATCTCGTTAGGAAATTTGATAGTTCGGGCACTAAATTGGAAAGATATGGCAGTTAGATACCTTATTTGAAAACTTGAATAGTTCGTTCCTAAAATTGGAAAATAATGGTAGTTCGTATACCCATTTTGTACTTTTCCGTTAATTTTATTATTAGAATAAAAAATATAAAATCATGAAACATGCGCCGCTCAAAAAATTTCTGTGAAAGGTGATTAGAGTAAATCAGACTATGTGGTGGAGCGAGGTCATTGTTGAAGTGGTTGTTGCGGCGGATTATATGAATGTGGTGATGGTTTACTGTAATCACTCTTCGTATAATCCACGTAACAACCACCTCAACAACGACCACGCTCCATCACATCCTCTGATTTACTCTAATCACTATTCACGGAAGAAAATTCGATAAATATGAAATAGATATGATTACGGTTTTGAGCGGCATATGTTTCGTGATTTAAAAAATAAAATTAGTTAGTTAATCAAGAGTATTGTAGTGATAATTGTATCATCGTAGTGGTGTGGAGTCTTTATAAACTCCTTAAGGTCATAGATTCTATTCTCAATGGCCTCACCAAAAAATGAATGTGATGATGAATGACTTGGATTCTTTGATAGAGACTTGGTGCTTTGATGATTGGCCCTCTTGTGGCCGAGCTTTCATCCGCATGGATGTGTTAATTGGTCCTGTCGTGGCCGTAATTGAGTAAAGAGAACTTAAAGTAACCGTTATCGCAGTAGGTCGTCGAGAGGCGGTTTCGAAATTCATAACAACGTGCATTTGAAATGAAGGGTTGAGTAGATCAATATGTGTAGAAGTTCATTGATAATATATAACCCATACAACTTGTAATAAAAAAACATTGTATTTAACGACATATAGATGACGGAACAGGGACAAGGTCTGATTTGACAAAAAGTGAAGGGTGGTTGTGTCCAAAAATAAGTTGAAAGGTGATTTTGTTAAAATCCACCTTTTGGACCGGTGGTGTTCTGAAAAGGCCATGTTGTTAACATTATATTTAACGGCACATATGTGACAGAACAATGATTATTATATGTATTTATAAGGTTAGGTTCTAGAAGGAATTAATGTGAGACATAAAGATAACATCTCAATCGTTGGATTTATTAATCTGACGGTTGAGATTAAAAGTAATTTTTAATCAATTTGGTGTTGTATTAGCAAAAAACACGAGGCGGTTATCAATCTTAACTGTTGGATTAATATAAATCAACGGCTGAGATGATGTACTTCAGTCTCACAAAAACTTACTCGTCCTTCTAGAACTTTATCCAATATTTATATTAGTTCTTTACTTTTAAGAAACCTGATCTACTCCATATAAATAGAGAGGGAGATACGATCAATGGATACGACTTAAAAGAGACAAAGCGCTAGCTATGTTCAAGTATTTGGGAGTTGTATGTGAGAGCTAAGTTTTGCAAGCATATGACACGGAGAGATGTATTGGATTAGCTTGTCACGGGTCTAAGGAGATTCGCTGTCACTATCGGAGTTGTACTCACATCAACATTAAGATGCATTGTGTGTATCGTTCACGAGACGAACAAGAGATAAGCGGGAATTTTGATATGATGGTCAACTTGCTGGAGGTCAACACTTGTTAAGGAGGATTTGTAAGGCGTTCACTTAAGTTCCGTAAGTAGAAACGATTTAAATAATTTGTCAGAAAGAACATAAACCCCACGACGTCTAGTTTGATCGATTAGGTGTTGAATTTGAAAACGAGTGGATTAAGAACGGAATATCACATCCCCATAATTTTTGCTAATCGTTTCTTTTAGATTATTTTAACTTTCCTAATATGTCATTTTGTTTGATTTATAATTAAATTCAATCATTTAATCTGTTTTTTGAATTAAAATTTGACCCAATTTTGAAAGGATTTTACAGTTGTAAGGCCCGGATATGTTTATAGTTTAAAACATATATAGTATTTTTATCTAATCTCTACACTTTTTTAGTTATAACCACCATTCAATTTTGATCAAATCGGATCAGCCCGTCCTTACGTCCTTATCCCGTCACCCAGATAAGTATTTACATAAAATTTATGTATAATTTTAAAAATACATCCAAAACTTTATAATAAAATAAAAATATATGTATAATTTGTACAATAATAAAAAAATAAAGGTGGATATTTTACTTATTAGTTCTAAAGTATAATAAAATTTTATCTCATATCTGTTAAGTCTATATTCTGAAAGTAAAACCTAAAACTTTTACTTTGAATTTTATTTACATTGAAAAATCTTATGACTATATTTCTATTATTTTAAAGTTTGGGATTGTATGTTTAAAATTAAGAATAAAATGAATGCAAATGAATTTAGTTTCTTATTTAACATTTTTATTTATTTACGCATATAAAGTGTTTTACTTAGAATTATTAATTTTTTTTCATTAAATTTAAATTTATTGAAAAATTGATAAATATTTTTGTTGATAATATAAATTTGAAATTAGTGGTCATTCGATAGCTCGTTAGGAAATTTGACAGTTCGGGCCCTAAATTGGAAAGATATTGTAGTTCGATACCTCATTTGAAAACTTGAATAGTTCGCACCCAAAATTGGAAAATAATGGTAGTTCTTATACCCATTTTGTATTTTTCTCTTAATTTTATTATTAAAAGAAAAAAATCTAAAATCACGAAACATGTGCCGCTGAAAACATTTCCGTGAAATGATTAGAGTAAATCAGAGTATGTGGTAGAGTATGGTCATAGTTGAGGTGGTTGTTGCCGCAAGTTATATGAATGTGATGATGGTTTACTCTAATCAGTCTTCGTATAATCCACCGCAACAACCACCCTAGCGACGACCTCCTTCACATCCTCTTATTTACTCAAATCACTATTCACGGAAGAAATTTTGACAAATATGAACTAGATATGATTACGATTTTGATCGGCACGTGTTTCGTGATTTTTTTTGTTTTTAAAATAAAATTACTTAGTTAATTAAAAGATGACGGTACAAGGACAGATGGTGGGATTTGATAAAAATTTAATTAAAGGGTGGTTATGTCCAAAGATAAGTTGAACTAGTATTGATGCACATTAAAATCCGTGCATGTCAATGGGTTATCGTAAATTAACATATTATAAAATATTTTAATCTATGAAATATTTAAAAATTATATAAATATACAGGGATATGATTGGGGTATGAAATGTGTCTTTATTTTATAACCGTCAATACCACCATTTCTGCTTTACATATAGAATAGATTTTTGGTCACAATCAAAAAAATACATACTATCTGATCCTTTCGCGGCGGAGGGAACATCTTTTTACCTCTTGTCGTTCGCAAATCTTAAAATTCAAATCATGAATATGTTGGATAAAAGAAAACTACTTGAAGTTAATAAAATTTAGAACTTATGTAACTCAACAATGTTTGATGCGTTTGGAAAAGGGTAGTCAAGTGGTGACAAATAGGAAGTGCTCATTGAAGATCTTGAGTTCAGTCCTAGAGGTTTATCATGCAAAACATGAATTCCTTTTCTAAAAAAACAATTGTTATGATGCAAAAGAGAAAATGTAAGAGATGGCTCTCCCGAAATACAAACTTTATTATCGCAGTTGATCTTTTTTCTTTTGCTAGAGTTGCATTTTTTTGAACAGTTCGCTCGTTTCTTGATATCTTGTCCATCCATCCGAATTTCCATTGAATGAGACTAGTGAGTCTCTATATTCCACAACACGTAAATACTCAAGATTACATTTTGAATATGGAGGTAACACAATCTCATCATTTGTTGATCCATAAGGACAAAAGAACAATCCTTCAAAATTATCTTTCTTTTCAAAGAATACTCCATGACTACAGGCTCCCAACAACGAGTCCGAATCATTTGTAAAAATAGGTCCTGCTGATGATTTTTTAGTCCATGAGTTTTGAATCCCATATTCAACCATAATCCATACTTCTAGGTACATATTATTACGTTTTTTCCTTTTAAGGATAAGACATATATACTTTTCGTCGAATTTTTCAAGAAGAGAAAAATTCACTTTGTACTTGGATTTGCGGCATTTGCCCTGTATAAATGATGGAACTTCAAGTCGTCCGATTTCTTTTGTATTCATATCAAAAGTAACGATATGTGGATCTTCCTTGCATAAGAAGGTAAACCAATGAATCTTATTGTTCATAACTGTCCCAGGATAGATCATATCAAAAGTCCATGGTCTACCAGAAAGTTTGAGAGCACAACAATCCTCAAACACTTTCCAAGAACCTTCGATGGATGAATAAAGCTCGACGGAGATAAAATATGATTCACTAGGGTAATCATATTTGTGTCGCATTAACGCGACATTATAAGAGAAAATACCATCTTTGTAATCAACATTGGCAAATCCATTCTGATACTCAAACGTATCGTGATGGGAACAAAAACACGGAGGATTGGGAATATTTATAAGTTCCCTAATAGTGGGATTCCACAGCAACGTCTTCCCGGTATGTAGAGAAAACAAGGCATAAAAACCAAATCCTGCATTTTGAATAAATGGAACTTTGTCATAAATAAATTGAGCAAGTTGAAAACTCTCATCACTACTACTAACAGGCCTTCGATCGTCTGAGTATGAAAAAGACAAAGGGGTGAAATAAATAAACATTTCGGGCCGGAGGCGATGGTGCATAACAATGAATGAATCAGAATGGCTTTCTGATCGAGAATGATCATTAAAATTACGCTTATAACACCATTTCCGGTAAATGAAGCGGTTGCTAGTTATCAAGGTATTCCATTGTTTTGACACAACTTTGAATCTGATTAATGAAGTTGATGGAAGTTTGAGTAGAATTGATTCGATTATATCATCAGGCAACATTGTTTGCATGCTTGTGTTTGAGTATGTGTTTGTCATTCCCTTTAAACTCATTATAAGTATATATTACACCATCATTTGATCGACAACTTATGTTATGGGACATGCGGTTCTCTAGCGTGGATTTTGGCTTATTGTTTTCTAGTTCATGCGCAAGATTTTTGAGAAGGAAATCCTTGTCATTAAGTTCAGAAAATACTGATATATTTAGCACTTCATTGAACGATTTAATACTGATATGTTCAGATTTTTCGAGTTTAGGATCCTAAGGGGTTACTGCATTCAACCCTACTGTTTGTGGAGAATGGAGTCGGTGAATGCTGCAAAGGTCCACTTGAAATGTTATACTATTAAAAATCAAAACATTCCAATTCACTTCGTTTGTGTTTTTTTGTATAAGATTAGGAAAAACAAATAATATTTGTGAAACAGAATAACATGATATAAATCATTAATTTGATTAATCTAATGATAAAATAATTTTTAAATTAATTAGGCGGTTGGATTTGTAAAAAACAAAGACACTTGAATTTGATAATTATTCTTCCATTCAATGTCGTCCGTTGAATGATAAATAATCAAGTAATCAACTGTTGAGATCATGATTTCCTGTCTTACAAAATGTCACATATCCGCCTTCAACTTCTTTCTTGCTTTGCAAATCCTAAACGACCATCAAGTAGTCTAATTAGCCAACATAAAATATATTATTTTTCGTGGAAATGTATCAGATCCTTTCAAATCCAGCAAAGTGGATACATTTGACAAGGATTCACATACAAGCAAGCTTTCCATTCATAGACTTGTCTAATGCATTAATAAAATGTTTCTACTCTTCTTCCAAAAAGTATAATCAAATTTAATAATTATCAAAAAGGCTTTAAAAAGTGTGATTTCTGTACATGCACATGTGCTTTCCAAAGCTCCCTGTCCTCCATTAGAATTTCTTCACCACAACTTTAGCCGTGCAATCCTCGAGTAGAGAAATATATTCAGCATGTTCATTGCTGTAAGATGAATGTATGTACTGAGATCTCCAATAAGAGCTCTACAAGAGCAAATAGAGTAAAAGAGCCATTGATGAAGTGCAGAGGGTAAAGTCTGATACTATCTTCGACGAGCCACCACTGCTAAACATGTCTGTAAACCAGGAAGTATCGAAACCGGTTGGCCCGTTATCTAATATAGATGGGGGTGATAATCCTGCTGAGATAATTGGTGGAGAATCCGTTGCTGCTGATTTCTTACTGAAGGAAACCACAACAAAAAGGCAGATTAGATCAGCAGTAGTTAATAGTATTACCAGCAACAGACACAACTTAATCATAAAGATTTATATTTCTATTCTTAGGTGGAATCTTTGTTAACATGATCAATTTGCTTAAAGCTACAAAAGAAATTCCATCAATAGTTTGTTTTTAAGAGGCTAACTTTACACACACATTCCTCATCATCTACCACTACTATTGGCTTATTTTTAGAAAGTAATATTCACATGTTTGTTCTGTTTATCGACATTGCATCATCATCTGAAATAACGAAGTTGACAAGGATTCAAATGTGTAAATTTGATAAGATGATTGCTTACCTTGTTATGGAAGGGCAGAATGTGATAGTAATATCTGCTCCGCTGCATGTAAAAGTACTAGTAGCATCATCGTAAGCATAGCTATAAGACTTGGGACATGCTGCTTTGAATATGTCTGAATAAATGGAAGGCTTGCAGACATCTGGTGTACTGTATGCCCCGCTGCAGCAATACTCATCGGTTCCAAATGCTTCGCAAGCACTTCTACAACCTTCACCCATTGAAACCCTCAACTCAGCTGGACATTGTCTGTTCAGATCAGTCAAGCAACCTGTGGTAGCGCATTCACCTGACCCACCTGCTGCTTCAACGATCAAAGGCAAGTTGTATCCATCTACCAAACTGACATCATAAAAGTCTTGAAGTGAATCTGAACCAATGGTAAACTCTGCTAGAGTAGCAGGAGGGGCTGCACCTGCCCCATTGCACTGGATTTGATTGGATCCACAATCTCCGGTGAGGCAGGTTCCTTGAAGGGTGATGGGGTCAAATGTGCAGCCAGTCCGTCCCCAAAAGCGGCCTGACCAGCCTTGTGAAACTTGTAATGAGCGTGAATTTCCAGGTCTTAACTCAAAGCCTGTACTTTCAAGTTGAGGACTTCCTGAATTGGATAGAATGCCGGGCCAGACTGTGTAATCACATTTGTTCATAACTGTAAATGTCGCTGCTAGTGTACCTGTAAATAGACAAGCACAAAATGAAGATAAACTAAATAGATCACCTGGTCAACTGCAGGGAGCTCATAATACATTTTTCCAAAGCAACATAGACTATGAGTTATATAAAAATGGCACGTACCTGTAGCGATAAAGAGAAGAAGCATACTGACGCAGAAGAACCTTGAGCAGAAAACAAACATTATTTGCTAAGGAACGACACAGTTCTTAGTAGGAATCTGATAGTAGTAAGGTTGATGGATTAGTGAGCTGCAGAGAGAAGATAATTAAGACGAACGATACCTTTCACAGAGATCAAGAAGGGAAATAGTGATGGGTTGTCAACAGAAAGAATAAAGTCTAGATCTTCCTTTACAGACTTTTATATGTTTTCAGTCTCTATATAAGCATAAATGTGAGCCCATGTGAAGGAAGATATGCGCTTTGTAAGGCAAGAAAGAATCATGCACTGAGTCAACTATCAGAATCAGATAACAAACATGGCTTTAAATTTATCAAAACAAAATACAGAAGATCCATACCACTAAATGCAAATGGAAGATCAAGCAAATATAACGCAGCAAACATATGATTGATACTTGCTAAACAAACATAATACATAACAGAAATTTTTGCTGGGTCAGTTGTGCCTAACAAAATATCCACATAGCATATTAACTTGACTTGCAATGGATAATCATCTATGGATAACTTTTATGATTTCATAAACGGTAAGAACGTCAACTATGCCTTCGAGGCCGATATTGGAACCTGACAGTAATTTACTTTACAAGACGTGTCTACTCCCGTGCTGAAAAGAAGGAAAACCAACAAAAAATAACAAAGGCACAACTGCTGTACATTTGAGTTACACCTAATAAGCCTAGGGAAAGTTTTAAAAATCAACAAGATATAAAAAAGCCATTTTGCTATTCATTAATCAAAGCATCTTCCATTTTATGCTGATACAAGTGGGAAATGATAGCTCAGAGTCTACATATAATAAGCTATAATGAAAACTTATCTCTAGCTTAAAGTGTGCCATTCACATCTTGCAAAATTGAGGTTCCAAAAGCATAAAAGGCATAGCAGAGAGCAGACACAACTTTGTGGTTATGAAGTGTAAAGAGTGTTATGGTGATGGTGTTCCACATCAGAAAAGTCTTAAATGGAATGTGAGCGTAAGCGGGCTTATAAGAACTATTTTAATATTTGCAGATAAGATTTACTGATCTATGACTTCTGATTCGAGTATTAACCCATATTTTATCTTCCCGTTGTTTGAAACCTTACATTTTCTAAGGTAACCACTTTATCGAATACCGTACATGGATAAATGGGACATTAAGTAGTACTAGCACGCATACTGTTAAACTAGAAGGTAAGGATTTAAGATTTCCCAAGGCCGATAACTCAAGACTCCAAATGAGTGAAGTATATCATCAGTCAATGAGTATAAAAATACGAATAAATAGTGAATATTAAGGTTTTCTTACCTGATGGAAAGCTTTTCAAACAACCTTTTCAAATCATAGGTTCCTATACCAACGAAAACATAAAACCAAGGGTCAGTGAAGGATCTGGGCTCTGGAACTATGCAACTGGAAGACAAGGAGAAAAAACTATTTCAAAAGGGATGAGTATTGTTCTGTCTTTGAAACATCAATAAGAACTCATGATCACTTGATGAATAGATACCTAATCAACAAAATGCCATCGACACATGCAGGCACTGGGAACAACATTTCCATTTGAAATTATGCTTAACTTTACTCCCTGGTTTATGAGTTTGGAGTAAAGAGGAAAGCATGTACCAGTATGCATTTATTATCATATTATGATACAATTTGTACTAATCTTGAGAAATAAATTCGATAGATCAGCGGCTTCCGTCCTTACAATATGATGTAGAGAAACTGTTTCTCAGGAATAGAAATATTCACTGTAGGCCAATCAAGTTGATAAACAGCAGCACAAATTAGCAACCCAAGCCAAACAGCGTGTCTAATGCTTGGTTCAACATTATTATACTCTCTTGCTGCTCAAGAACCAAATGCACATTCTGCACTAGTATGTAGAGTTCACCAATCAATCTGATCATATTATTGCATATGTTAATAAGATACAAAAACTAATAGCTACAAATTATGAAATACTTATTAGACATTTAAGTCCAATGATTGCAATTAATCAATGTATGCTGAAAGAATCTTCATTTGAATCAGTAAAATTGACACACAGTTGTTATAAGCACCATCTTAATACAAGCTTAAGATCACATGAGAGCTAGCTAAAATTATGCGCCATGCAGTACAGCTGGGATGTGTTTTCCAATCCATAAGATGAACAGGATCAAGCATAAGTTCTAAAGCATGGGAAATCTTTGGATGTCTAACGAAACAAAGAGCACTATTGGTTTGCCTAAACTTGCTGTTGAAGAGAGTATTGTACCTGACAACCAAACTAAGTGCTGTGAAAAAGTTTCTCAGTAATGCTTACTTGTCATGGAGAAAGATGTCAAACCATCTAATCAAAATACATGAGATACCTGAGAGAAAAATGCAATTACCAGCGTGTATGATGAACTAAAATTCCCAAATTAGAAAACACATTTATGTTCCATACCTGAATCATTTTTCCCTCTATTCTTGTTATGCTCATCTTCACGCCTTATTCATTTGTTACTGAAATGGAACAAAAGATGCCATCTTTGGCAGGTTGAACTTAATTGTTTCGTCAACTCTGCATTTATATCTTGCAAAAGTCTCCAGCAGCCAGAATAAGAAAACACTGATTGCAAACAGCCCTTATAAGCCACTGCAAAGATAAACCAGCAGCGGGTTACAATCAAGTCGAATACTAGTCAAAATTGTTATCTTGATTGCAGTATCTCCTCTAACAACAAAGAAAGTTATTTGTAGTAGTTGTAAAATGAATGTCTTGTAAACTACTATTTCATTACATTATCACAAACATGTAGCCTCCAACAGCTCAGGTGCTGCAACGCAACTAGAAATCATGCATTTCCACCTACATACCAAAAATTTAAGAGAAAAAACACTTCATCAAGCTGATTACTTAGGGTTTCAGTAAGCGATTGAGTTAATCCGGCATGTCGCTTCGTCTGATTATGATTTCTCCACCGCGGCCTCCGATTCATCCTCTCGGTTAAAAATTGGAGAACGCGCAGAAGATTAGGGTATCTCAGAATCGAAGGACGAATCAGTTTGCGGTTCGACAAATTCAAAATTTGATACAACTTCGTTCCGTCCTCAGTATCTCGAAAATACAACTACTAAATTTAATTAAAAATTATATTTTATTATAAATACATTTTGCTGATGGTTGTATGACTTTTGAGTTTTATGTCATTTCATATTCTTTGTAATGTCTAAATAAAGGTTTTGTATAATGTGAAAAGATAATAAGAAAATTTCCCTAACTTCTCTTCAATTCTCCATGTCTCCATTATCCTCTCAATTTTACTTTTACAATTTCTTCATATTATAACACGTTATCAGCATGAATAACTATAGGTAAGAGGTATTGTTAAGAAATTGATAATGATTCATATCTCAATTTTTTTATCATTATTACATGATGGTTTGTAAGGAAATATGATTCGCGATTAAAATTTATTCATGCTTTGATTCACCCAAAGTTGAATCATATGCATACGTATATGAAGTTTATCTTGTTTTTATTCACCTGAAGTTGAATCACATGTATATGTAACTTTGTAAGTAGATTTTCCTGAAGTGAAATCGTTGATAAGAAACTTATCTTTTTTTAATATTTGATTCCCCCGAAGTGGAATCATATTTTATAAATAATTCCTCCGAAATGCAATAAATAAATAAAATATTTATTACTCGAAGTGCTACGAATATAAGTAACTGGTGAATGGCTTGATTCCTCTGAAGTGGAGTCGTAGCCATAAAGAAATACTAATATTGTAAAGTTTGATTCACCAGAAGTGAAATTCATTGTATAAATATCATTCTTACTTTTATTAGAATTGATTCCCCAAAAGTGAAATCATCATTTATTTTCACGTAGTGCAATGATTCACATCTTTGTCTTTAGATTTCTCAAAATTTAAAATCAGTGCGTGTATTACACCACAAGTAGTTACATTTACCTTTAAATTCCCTTGAAGTGGAATGATTCGTCATGTGGAATCTTGCACATAAGACATAAAAAATGAATCATGTAAATGTAACACCTGAATGATTACGTTCGATGCATTTGATATAACTTTCAATTCCCCTGAGGTAGAATGTATTACATGTAAAACCCGAAGTTTAAGCATGTTAATTTATTTATTGATTTCTTTGAAGTATATTGTTATATTTAAAGTGAAGCAAATACAAATAATTGTTTGATTTAATATATTTTTATTTAATCTTCTTTAAGAGATGTGTATGGATCTGATACAAAGTTCCTTATTTGTATAAAATATACACTATTATAAGCCGTTGATAAAACAGATCAACGGACCAGATTTGTAACCAAATCAAAGTAAAACTTACCAAATATGAAATAAATAAATTCATAATTAATTGATAGGGGTAATTTGGAAAAATAGCAAAGATGTTGTTTTAACGAATCCCCCGATTCTCTCCAATCTCAACCTCCGAAATTAGACGAACAACCTCCGAATCAAACGAAGAAGATACATTCGACGGCGTCCGACACATCCGCGTCCGCCGCTCTCAGACACGAATTCATCTGCGTCCGCCGCTCGACCTTTTGTTATACCTGCGTTGATTTTTCATCATCCGTCACACATATGTCTTCGCTCGACTTGTAAGTTATCTTAGGGTTTCGTGTGTCTGATTTTTTAGGGTTTCATTTAAACAGTGGATGGGATTTAGTTAGGGTTTTGTTTTGCATATTTTTTAGGGTAAATTCCAGAAAACCATCCGTATAATACCCATAATTACAGAAAACCACCCCTCGAAAACGAATTTACAATAAACCACCCGCATAAAATACTCCGTTAACAATTTACCACCTCAACACTGTACTGTTAACGTTTAGTTTACACGCGCTGTTGTAACGCGTTAAAGAATAAAAAATTTAAACTAAAAAGAAATGAAAAGAAAGTAAAATCCCTAAATCAACTGATTTATTCAATTTCGTTCTCTCCCGACCTCGCTCACTCCGTCACCCAAACAATCCATCTTCGCTAAATCTCAGCAACGATTTGCTTCAATTAGTCAATCAGAGTTTTGGGTAAATTCCAGTGACGAGCTTTCAGTTGCTTCAACGATTTGAAGATGTCAGGTATGTGAATTTAATTTCCTTCGACGACTGATTTTGGGTTTAGGGTTTTGATTAGTTAAACTGATATTTCGATTTCAGGGTTGGGTTGAATTAATTATGGTGCTTGTGTGGTTTGTGAATTAAGATGACCTGTTTTGTCATATGTGAATAGTGACATATGTTTATTTGTATTTGAATACTGTAAAGATGATGTGCTGTAAAGATGTTGCAGATGTTTAACATGGTAGTGTACTTTGTGGGGTATAAATGTTTTAAAGTTAGGAGTTTATGTGTGTTACTGGTTTCGATGTGTGGCTTTTAGTTGAAGTTTGGTGTTAGACAGTTAATAATGCATTGTGTTTCAGATCCTATGGTCCATTTCAGAGTTGTTTATGGGGGTAGATTTTATATGTGAAAGGGGGAATATTAAAGTACAGTAAAGGTAAGACAAAGCATCTTAAGGACGTTGATCCTGATCTGATATCGAAGGTTGTATTAGAGGATTTGTTTAAAGAAAAGGTTGGTTTGTCAAATATTATTGAGTTATGGTATTTATCTCACCTGGGAAAACGATAGATAATGGGTTGGAAAAAATTGAGAATGATCAAAGTCTGATGAAGATTGTTAGTGGTGTTGGAAGAGATAAATCAATAGGGATTTATGTGGTTAGAGGGAAAGAACCCAGCCCGAAACACTGATTGTTACCCGAACAACCTTAGCATGAACCCTAATTCGACAACTTATCTAATCCTTACTCTTTATATCCCCAAGCTGAGCACGAATCCTTCACCGCTGTGGATGACTGAATGGAGATTTCACTTTCGTTGCCGACTTCTGTCTATGAAGAAGGGGATTTTGTACAAAATAAAACATTTAAATTAAATAAAGGGCAGTGTAGTCACGCGTTTGACGTTTTTTTAACAGTACAGTGTTGAGGTGGTAAATTGTTAACGGAGTATTTTATGCGGGTTGTTTATTGTAAATTCGTTTTTGAGGGGTGGTTTTCTGTAATTACAGGTATTATACGGGTGGTTTTCTGGAATTTACCCTATTTTTTATGACATTTGATATTTGACACTGCGAATCGGCTTTCAATTATAGATATCGACATCGATCCGATAGATACAGTTTGTTAAGTCTGCATATATTATAAGGTTTAGAAAATATATAAACATGGTTCATGAACCATGCTTAACAATTTGTTGAACCATACTCGATTAGTATGGTCCTAATAATTGTGGATTATGGTTCGTGAACCACGTTTAACAATTTATTGAACCATACTCGCTGACTATTTTGTATTTGGTTGGAACATATAACCGTATGTTAAATGCTTTTTTGTAGGTTCAGAAAGAGTGTCAGATAAGCTAAGAAACTTCGATATTATGCGAATACTGTCTTCGAGCCACAGCGAATTGAAAGTCGATTTGGAATATAAGACTGACATTGATGTCGTACGCTG
The DNA here is from genome assembly GCA_006409495.1 of Sedum album. NCBI lineage: Eukaryota > Viridiplantae > Streptophyta > Magnoliopsida > Saxifragales > Crassulaceae > Sedum > Sedum album. The sequence goes on from QZGG01000685.1 coordinate 25,901, forward strand.
CATACGGGAAAAACTTGTGTTTTTGGGATCATTTGATAACTATTACTCTTAACTTTGTTTTGTTGAACAACCAATGCAAAAAATACAGAGTTTATGATATTATATATTTCAATACTGGTTGACGTTCATTGAATGATTTGATATATTATGCAAAATGCTTGTATGGTTCGTAAATTATCACTAGCTAGTTCACATATTACAAAAATCCTATTTAGCAATTATACAGTTCAATACAATTATTGTAACTCACTATTTAGCATTGATATAAATCATGCAAATCTTATATCTCATAATAAAAATATATTCCGGCAAAGGTAACATGCACATATGCTTCTATTGTCATTCTACACAGCATAAACATATATAGAACTTGTCCGATTGTGATTAGTAGTACCACACGAGGAATTGGAACTGTTAGGGACGTAAACCAAGTTGGTAGGTATCTGTACCTCAAAAATCAAATACAGCAAAAATATGTCTAAAGATTCTCTTATTAATCTATTGTCTGTACAAATCCAATTTGTACACATGTTATAATGTTGCTAACTATCACGTACAAGTCACATAAATCTGATGATCCCGGACCACCAATCGCGGCTTTCAAAAACAAGTACCTCCGACGATTCCGAATCGCCCACTTCGTCTCCTCCGATGATGAGTTTCTTCAGCAGCTATGCACTCAATGCCAAGTGAGTAAGGTCAGATCTGCTCTCTAAACTCCTCTGGATTCACCCCCTTTGCAACTTCCCAAAGACAAGTATCTCGGAACCTTCAACTTTATCTTCGCCGATGAGTTTCTTCAGCAACACCGTCACTCAAATCCTGGTGGGTAAGGTCAGATTTGCTCTCTAAAGTCTCCTTGATTGCCCCCTATGGGTTGGGTTTAACCACCTTTCAAGCTGATATACGTTTGAGTATGATAGCTTGGTTGTTGATGACCGTTGCACCACTCTCTCCACTCCAACAACCTCTTAACACGGTTCGTGTCCCACATTCGGAAATCTCTCAACAACTCTTCACTCGATCAAGATATGCCTCGTGAATTGAGTTTGTTCATCCCACAACGTCTTTCCTCACGTTATCCATGATTTTTGCAACTGCTTGGTTGATTTGGTTTCGACTCCGTTTCCTTTAAGTCATTTGTGTCAAACGCAGGTTCCTATCTCTATGTGATCTTCTCCAACATACTTTGACTCGATCGATATCTCCCACGAAGCTCGAGTCAGCTTCCTGTTGATCTCTTTTGTATGTTACCCACAATTCTCTCAACTGCCAGTTGACTTCGTCTAAACTATCGTTGAATTCCATCCTTCTGCGTCCAACGCAAATTCTTGTTCCTCTTTGGTCCTTGTTAGGTACATATGCTTGTACACTCAATTAAAAGATATGTCGAGTGTTGTCATCATCAAAATACCACATGGGTTAAAAGTTCCAACAGAACTTTTATCGCAAAATAACATTCAGATCTAAGTGAGTTAAATTAAACGCATATACAAATGATTAATTTTGTTTGTGTTCAACCTAGTGGTACTACAAAGTATCAACAAGGTTAACTATCAATCCTAATTGTAGCGAACAATACTGAATCAAAATAATAGCTTTGAATCATGATATATAAAAAGAAATTAAAGCAAGACTTGAAATTGATATTAAGCGTGATATCTCAAAACATTTCATCACTAGTTATGTCTCATACGGTAACTAAAAAATTAGCAACTCGTATTTGTAATGAAAAACATCATAACAATAAATGAGGATGAAGAATGGAGTGAATTGATAGTCTAATTCTTTGTTCTGACTTTTATGTCCTCTCCTTTTCTCTTTGCTCGTTTCTAATTATTGTTGATTGTGATTAGGATTTCTTCTCCTTTTGGTAGAAAATAAAAAATTCAAAAAATAGAGAATCACGATGTTGATCAGCTTTGGTGCCGATCATGTAAATCTAATTGGCGCGGATGGCGAACAAATAGCCTACCAAGTTGTTCTTCATTTGATTTGCCCTACTTCTTCCCACGCGCCAATCACAGGTCTCAGATTCCCTTTTCAAACTTTATAAACTTTTTTTCACTTTCGATACAACAAACTCTTGAATCAGATTTTGTCACCGACCTATGAATTGAAGTTCTTTGGATTAGCTACCCACTGAATTTCATTTCCTCCATATCGGATATCTGAAACTCTCTCGGCGAGCTTTTAAGTGTTGAAAGATCTAGTTGTCTCTAATCTCGAATAGTATCCTATAATCAATTTCTTAATCCATTTTTAATAGGCTTGAAATTCAAAATGCCACGTGTAATCTAAAACATAAAAAAAATGGGAAGAGATCTAGTATAAAGTCCCGTAAGTGTATAAAATATACACTAATATAAGCCGTTAAAATAATCAGATCGATGGACCAGATTTTAAACCAAATCAAATTAAAAAGTTACCAAATATGGAAATAAAATAATTCGTAATTAATTTTGCGGGGTAATTTGAGAATAGAAAAATAGGTTTGTTTGTTGAATCTTATAATTCACTCCACAGATTAGGTGGTTTTGAAAATTTTTGAAACAACCTCTGAAATCCGACGAAGAAGCTACCTAAGATACATCCACGTCGCCTATCTTGTATTCCTGCATCGCAGCTCTCGTACTCCTGCGTCGATTTCAAAATCGTCTGACATCTGACCCGCGCCGGCCACTGTCAACTGCCACGCACATGTCTTCCCTCTACTTGTAAGTGCTACGATTTGATAGGGTTTCTGACATTTTATTTTTTGTTGTTGTGATTTATTGATGTTCTTGTGTGTTTATGTTGAGATTTGATTTCTGTTAAACTACGTTTTTTCAACATTTATGTTTGACATTGTGCAACGACTTTGTTATAGAACATCAACTGTCATCCGGCAAGAAGTCATGAAGTTCTACGGTAAGTAAATCGATCAACTTCAATTTTGTAGTTGTTCAATTAACTGTCGATTAATTGTCTATTTTATGGTTCAATTACAGAACGTAGACAAGCAAGACGTGGAGCGTCTATAGACGTGAATTGAGGACAAAGAACAAGTTTGATCGATATCTGTATGGTCCACCAATTAGCTAACTATGGTTCTAGAACCATCCAATATAAATACTTGAACCATATCGAATCTCGAAAATTGACTTAATCGATTTATATATGGTCCAGAAAACTATACTACATGGTTCAAGAACCATCTAGTTCAATATTTTGAACCATATCAAGTTTGTTTCACGATTAACTCCCAAATTTTTAAATGATTCAAAACACATGTTTGGAATAAAATAATTTATGTTGGATGATAACCAATGTATAACTTATTCGATGTAATATGGTCCAAAAAATTGTGTTATATGGTGCTTGAACCATATAGTTCGATATTTTGAATCATATCAAGTTGGATATTAATCAGTGTATAACATACTCGATATATGTATGGTCCAAAAAATATAATAAATAGTTCTTGAACCATATAGTTCGATATTTTGAACCATATCAAGTTGGATGCTAATCAATATATAACTTACTCAATTTATGTACGGTCAAAAAATGTAATATATGATTCTTGAATCATATAGTTTGATATTTTGAACCATATCTAGTTGGATGTTAATCAGTGTGTAACTTACTCGATACATGTACGGTCCAAAAACTTTAATATATGGTTCTTAAACCATATAGTTCAATATTTTGACTGATAACCCTCCGCATCCTCATGACAGCTCGATGGACTATACGAATCATCATCACATGGATCGTTGTTGCTCCTTATGTTTAAAAACATGATGATAAATTTAAAAAAGAATGGAATCAAAATTTGATTTGGGAAGAACGTAACTGATGTAATTAGTTTGGGGATTTTAAGGAGATAGTATATTAACCTGATATTCAATATAATTGTTTTATGAAACTTTACGAATTTGCCCTTTTGTTTTTATTTTGGTAAGTATTTGAATGCGTAGTAAAACCGTCTGATTGAAATCAATCAAAGGTTAGGATGATTTTATATTTTATATGAAAACTACCACTTTATACCTGATCACTTCCCATAATAAAATAGATTAAATGTTCATTTATTAAGTTTAGGGACAATTGCAGAAAATCACTATTATAATATACTATTTTGCAGAAAAATATCATTATAACAACTAATTACGAAACGACTCTATTATAATTACTCCGTTTTCAAAAAACCACCATTGTCATAACTCCGTTAGAAATTGCAAATCACGCGCATACGACGCGTTGGTAAATAATTTTAATACTGACAATTATAGAAAACCACTATTATAATATCTAGCTTTGCAGTAAACCATCATTCTAAAAATTAATTACAAAATGACTATATTAAAATAATTTTGCTATCAAAAAACCATCATCCGAATATACAAGTAATATTGTTGAGGCTACGATTGTTGCTATGTTCGATAAGCAATGCAAAATACCTCTTGCTAAAAAAATTAAGGTTCACTAATATATGATCCACATTAGACATGAAACTTTACATAAGTATATTTGCGGCCACGAATTTGGTTGTAGTTTTTATCATTAGCATAAATTTGAACCTTAAAGAAACCAATGCAGTACAGCAATTAGAGTTTAAAAGTAGAGGCATAATAAATGATCGTTCCTAAGTATAAGACGGGAAAAAGTTTACTTGTTTGTGAACTGGTAGTCGATAGTCACTACGCAATGATAATAAGCTCTCGAACATGAATTTAATTTTGGGTTAATTACAGATGATCACCTGTATAATAAAGCATATTCCACGTCACCGCCTTTATATTGTCAAATTGCATTCAATCACCTGTATAACGTTTGTCGTTACCAAACAACCACCTATCACTGTTCCGTCAAAAAAATTCGTTAAATATATTAACTTTTTAATATAATAATAATATTTTTATTACAATACACCACCAATATAATAAATGAATTTTCATCACACCCCCTTTATTATCGCTTCCGTTATCATTTAACCACCTCTCTTTTAGCATATGTGTTTATTTGGTAACAACGATAATTATATAGGTGGTTGAATGCAATAATATAAAGGTGGTGGCATGTAATATGACCTAATATAAAGGTGGTCATCTGTAATTAACTCTTTAATTTTTAACATTATTTCTTCATTGACATTCATCAAGATTAAATTAGACAATCACGTAGCTAGTAAAAATTTATCAATGAGTTATTACCATTGGAGTCTTCGATCTAGCACGAACAGGGCATCCGATAGTCATTTCAGAATTAATTATTATTGTGTTTTTTTGCAAAATTTTATATTATAATGGTGGTTTTTATCAAAAAAATTGAGATTATAATAGAGGTTTTTTGAAAAATTGAGATTACATTGGTGTTTTTCTGCAACTAACTTAATTAATAAAATAATATTTAATGACCACACAAACGCGCTTTTAACTGTAATTTTAACAAAACATTGACAATAATGATTTTTATTAACAGAGCTATTATAATAGATACATTTTGTAACTAATTGCTATAATGGTGGTTTTCTGTAAAACAGTGTATTTTAATAGTTATTTTCTGCAATTGACCCTTAAGTTTATTAAATATTTGACGTAAACATCGTTTATTTTTGCGTTTCTCGTTGATTGTTTCAGTGATCTACTATTTATGATGTACTGTATGATATAGGTTAGGGGGATATCCACCCGTTCATTCATAATACAAATTTAGTGAGGAGAAATTACCCGAGAATTTGTGAATTTTTTGAGAATAGAAGATATTTTATGAAAATTTTCTCCTCAACAAATTTCACATCAAGCAATTAATGAACGCATTTTAATTACGAAATATTTTCTGACTAGACATTTCATATCCCCTTAAAGGGATTATTAATCAGAGTTGTGTTTATTTTCTTACCCTACAATCTCTACGACCTCCAAACGAAATGTTGGATCAATTTGATCCAATGCTCTACAAATCACCTTTTACAAATTGTCTTTTGTGTAAAAAATCAAAATGTACAAACAATTTAAGTTAAAAATGCAAACAGTTGAATCTCAAAAATGCACATGTGCGCAGAAATCTCTAGAGAAAATACACTCTAAACTCTAAAAACAATGTTCGTTGAGTAGTCCCTCTGTATTCTACAACAGTCTACACAAATAATTCCCCAAATCACAAACATGTAGCCTCCAACAGGTCAGGGTCAGGAGTCTTCGGCAGTAGACTTGGGTTGGGGCTAAAATTGAGAGATCAATTCGGAATTCAAAGCATCTTGTTTGAGTCTAATTGTGTATTGGTTTTGCAAATAATTCTAATCCATCTCCAAAACCAAAATAGGAAACTTAGATGCTTCTCATCGGATATCTAAAAGACAGTGCTTTAATATGTTAAGTCCATCGTTCTAATGTCATTCTTTCGTTAATAAAAAACAGCTCAGGTACGTGCTGGTGCTGCAACGCAAACCTACAGACTACTCGGTTCATATTCACACTAATACTAATTTAAGGATATCAAGCATTGATCGCTGGTCACTAAACTACCAACACTGATCTGTTTCCCACCTACGGTTTCCGTACACCGTCGTCGCTTTCGAGTATCCATATGACGCCGCAGCCCTGTTGTTCACAAACATCATCCGATCGTAGTCTGCTCGTTTCTCCGGATCCGATAGCGTCGAGTACGCTGAACGGATCCGGATAAACTCGCCGTCACCGGAACAAGCGACGTCAGGATGCGACGTTCTCGCTAGTCGACGGTAAGCTTGTTTGATCTCCTGACAGGTTGCACTGGTATGGATGTTGAGAACGTCGTATAGTGAATCGACGGTGGTGGAGGTTGAGATTGTCGGCCGGTCGACGGAGGCGTATGCGGCTGAGATTTGGGATGGACGGAATCGAACGGCGTCGGGGCGGCGAGTGGAGGATGTTGTAGAAGAGTTGAGGCAAGGGAGTGATGCGAGTGAGGAAAAGGATGAAGTGGAAGCCATTGAAATCTGATGATGATTTGTTTGAATTTAGGGTTTTGAATATTTGGGGATTTTGTGAATGAGATATTTCGGAAAGGATAGGAGTGAGGAGTTATATTTATAGGCCTCAGTCTCAGTTGGACTTAACTCAACCATAGTAAAATTCTATAAAATGTTCTTATCTACATTCTACATTCAATCTAAAATGACTTGTTTACAAAAAAACTAGGTTGGATCGATAATTCGATATAGCGTTATTTTGTTTTACTATTATTTAAGATGTAGAAGTTGTAATCCCATCTTAAAACGAAATTCTTTTGATTATTAATAATAAAACGGTATCATTTTGGTTTTCACTATAATTTGTTGTACGTAAAATGAGATCCAATAAAGTTAAAACTATGAGTTTGCATAATTAAAAAATTCATCATGGGCTAGCTCAATCGACAAGAGCAGGAGTCATGTGTCACTATTGGAGCCAACTCGAGTTCGATAGAAGGGAATAAAAATTGACTCGAGAGTGAGATTGTTGATTCATTGACCAATTTTTTTATAAAAATAATTAAAAAAGGGATCTCGATAAAATGAAAATTATAATAGTAAAAAATAAAACAATTACAGGTTAGAATTTCAAGTCACAAATATTGCAATTTACATGATTAATGAAACCTAGATATTCTGCTATATGAAGCCCCTTTGAGTGTTTTAATCAAATATTGTGGGCCAGCGAGGAGTGGGTGCCGATATCAGAATTCTTGAGACGAGTTTCTCTTTAAATATATTTTTTATTTAAAAGAGAAATATTGTACGCATCGATATCGATACCAAACTAAAAGACTAAAATACATCCACATAAATTTATTTTTGTTTTGAAACTTTTTGATCACGACTATTTTAATTATTTTACCACGTAGGAACATCCGGAAACTCGATATGAATCGATACTCCCATGATTTCTCTACTTAAAAAGTTAAATGAGTACATCAAATCATAAATACTCCCTCCATCCCATTTTGAGTGTCCCATTTGAGAACTTTCACGAGTTTTAAGAAAATTAAAAATGTGAGATAAAAAGTAAGAAAGAGAATGAGTGGGATAAAAAGTATGAAAGAGAGTGTAAATGTAGAGGTAAAAAAATTTCTATTTTAGGAAATGAGAAGATCATTTTGGGACAACCAAAAAGGAAATGGGACACTCATAATGGGACGGAGGGAGTAATACAGTATAATACTAGCAACTAATTCAACTGGTTGCAAAGTGCAGCCTTTTAGTATAGTGACAAGTGGAATTGGTTATATTAGAAACTACTTTGATATTTGGATGGATGTGGATATGCGTAGTTATGTTTATTTTAAGGTATTATATTGGTAGTAGCAGTTGTTTATTAGAATGAAAATGAGCGAGTCTAGAAGAAATCGTTACTAAATGTGATTGGTTGAATTAAAAAGACATAAAATACTCATCCAAGTTGATGTTACAACATGTTATGGCCGTTAGTTAGTTTTATACACCAAGTGATACAAAACGATTTTTTTCATGACTTTTCGTCCATTCCCTACATGTCCCATTCTGATAACCTTTGAGGTTACGTTAAGTCGCTTCGTAGGAGTTGTACTACACACCCTGATTATTGGGATATACCGATCCCTTTTTGAACAGAAATGCCCTCGATTTCATAAAGTCTATTGTATCGGTAGAAGGGCAGTTAAGTATTCTTTTAAATTCAATATAATTGTCTCATTTCCCTCTTTTAGATGTTTCAATTTAATTGTCTAATTATTTAGTATTCACTATACGAGGAAAGTATTTGGCAACTGAATTCTCAATTTAGCCTATCATACCTTAGTAAATTACAACTTTCTTTTAAATATATAATCATGTTATTTATAAATAGTTTGAAATCTAGAGAAATATTGAGCCGGAAGGACTAAATCTTAGCCGTTGATTTTGATAATCCGACGGTTGAAATCAAAGTTAGTTTTTATTAAATGGGCGATTGATTTTGCAAAAAACTCTAGCGGTTGAGTTTAACGGTTTTATTTAGGACAAAATATCATTTGTTAAATTATTAATAATCAATGATCGAGATAATGTCATACGGTCTAACATATATTTATATATCATTCTTGAACTTTACTCCTTATCAATGTATTCAAATATCAAACTAAAAATGTGTAAATTTTAATCCATCTTTTGATCACTTAGCTAATTTATAGGAGTATGTGTTTTTATCTAAGACTTACGCACATTTCAATACAGCTCCAAACTTTAATTTCTAAATTACTCTAAATATAAAAAATTAATTAAATAATCTTATCAGTACGTATCAATTTTGGGGATACAATGCATTTCCGTATATTAAAAAACGTAAGACTTGGTAAGTTTAACATCGGTTATGAGGCAAAGATGATTTGGAAGCAAGCTGCAAAGTGATTGGGACAACAAAACAATATTATATGGGCACCATCCATGCCGACGCCCAAAATGGATATTACAGTCATCTTTGTTCAGGTTGTTGTTTTAAACTCTTAACGGAAATGATAACTGACCCCGACGATTAACAGTTACCCTTCTTTTAGCTGCACGAAAAAGTAGTGGAAAAAAAAATTTACAGAAAATTTAAAGGAAAGTAATTTTTTATAGGAAAATTAATAGTAGAAATTTATATTGTTTCCATTGTTTTATTTTCATTTTTCATAATTCAACCAAACATACCCAAATATTTTTCTTTAAATTTTTCATTAAATTTTCTTTTTCACTCATTTTTCCATGCAACCAAACGAAACATTAATACTAATATATTATTATCAACTGAAATAATCCACAATAGACGAAAAATTTAGTTCAGTAAAAAATAAACCAACCAATTAACAATTGAGTCGATATCATGATGCGATAATATTACAGTTAAAATATACCATGTGGTCGTGGTGGGTTAAAAAGCAAAGAAAATACAACTAGATGTTCACGTCCGATAAGTAGACTGGAGGGACGTGTGGGTCCCGAAAAAATAACAGTTGCTGTCTTCCATATGACAGGATGCCGCGTGGGACCATGTAGTTTTCTTTGAGTAGGAAAAGGCCAACTGGCAGCAGTGCATACGTCAGGAACAGACTGACTACTCAGGCTAACCGACATCCATTTCAAGTTACCAAAACAACAAAATACTACGCCTACCAGTAGTACTAAGTCTACAAAAGCTATAAGGCTAGTGTGCCATTTTATCCTCCCAGTCGACCACCTCAATCGAGAGGCCATGCTACTCGGCAAATCCATAGTTCCCGTTTAAATTATGCTAGATCGTAGATTAGCGTTCCCTTAGAACCAACAAATTAAAAGATAGTCATGTGATATCAATTGATGAAACAGTAAATTAATGAGATGAAGAGTCGAAATAGGACTCGCGAGTATAAATAAGAATAAAGATATGTATGAGCTCCCCTCATAAGGCTACTTCATATAAGAAATTTGCTTGGCCTTGGAACCATATATATATGAAATTTGCTTGAAGATTGATTTAATAAATGTCGCTTGTTGAATCAATGTTCAATCTAATACTGTACAAAATTTAGTAGTGATTTATAAATCAATATATTTTTAATAGGTTGATTTGGTTAATATCTCATTTATATTTTTTTCTAAAATATTCTTGTTATTCTAGAGAGACATGTATTTGTTGTGCCCTTTGATCGTTTAAAAAATCAATAACACTAAATTTAAACCCAGACCAAAACCCCAAATTGACAAAATGAATCCTAAATCAAAAACATAAAATTTATCCCGTATCCCGATTGAATCTCAGTCAATCAGCTAATCTAGCAAGAAAGGATTCATTATGATGAAAAAGTATTTTATATATATTACACAGGCACTACAACACCTACCAGAATATCAATTAGAATCAATTCAATCCAATTTCTAACTAAACACTAGTAACCTATCCCCAAAACTTTTGATCTATCATCATATGCCAGTAACTAGCCAAATTGAAACTTGAGTTTCTAGGATTGAATCTCGGAACAAGTTCAAATTGAAACTTGAAGGCAATGAACAATGATTGCGTACAGCTACCCAAAAGCGCGCATAACTTCTCTATTAAAATACTGGACCAAATCATGACCTGAGCGTTCTTGGTTGCTTGACCAAGAGCATGACTAGCAAATCACCACCCCTTCTGCCAGTTGAACCAAGCTTTACCGAACTACTTAAGCAATAACATTTCCTTATCAAACACACCTCATCTGATCGTTTGCTCAAACAATAAAAACTGTCAGCTCAATCAAACAGTAGTCTGCATCAACGAATAGTGTAGTGTTACTTGCACTCCCCAAAGACAAAACACCCCCTCAAAATCCCTCTTTCTTCCAATTATACCCTTTTCTCATTTTATTTACTTTTCTTTTTCATACTTACTTATACTATAATAATTCCATTTAATTTTTAACGTAGAATATTTATAAAATTTCGGATATTTAATATTTTATTTAAATATATATTATACAAATTAGAACATAAAATTATTTAAAATCCGCGTAAATTTAAAAATGTCATACTTTTATGTATTTTGTTTATTTTAATTTATGAACTCAAATGCATGCGAATTTTACAGAATTATTTATTTTGGACCGGTGATGTGACAAATGCATGCAATTTTTTTGCAAAATCATTCACTTTTTATTTTGTAGTGTATGGTAGTTGTCGCATTTACATGTGTGGGTGTATGAAATACATTATTGGTTTTGACTAGCGATGTGACAAATGCATGCAAATTGTACAGAATTATTTATTTTTGATCAGTGATGTGACAAATGCATGCAATTTTTTTGCAAAATCATTTACTTTTTATTTTGTAGTGTATGGTAGTTGTCGCATTTATATGTGTGGGTGTATGAAATACATTATTGGTTTTGACTAGGGATGTGACAAATGCATGCAAATTGTACAGAATTATTTATTTTTGATCAGTGATGTGACAAATGCATGCAATTTTTTGCAAAATTATTTACTTTTTATTTTGTAGTGTATGGTAGTTGTCGCATTTATATGTGTGGGTGTATGAAATACATTATTGGTTTTGACTAGCGATGTGACAAATGCATGCAAATTGTACAGAAGCTAGAGGGAATATTCATCACATGAAGCTAGAGGGTGGGCATCTTCATATCAGACACGTATTAATCTATGGAATGATATAACGGGTTCGGGGCCTCCAGGAACAGCATTTGGAGGAAATATTGATTAGAAATGACTACTTTTTATTTATCTATTTTTAAGTATTGTTGAATGTTTTTTAAGTATTGTTGAATGTTTTTTAAGTATTGTTGAATGTTTTTTAAGTATTGTGGTTAAGAAATTACTTGTAGTTTGAACGCTTTTATGTTTTATTTGACTAGTATTGAATAAATTTGCTTATGGCGTTTTAATTGTTCGTAGCATTTATGGCGTTTTATGTTTTATGTTTGTTCGTAGCATTTAATTTTTTTTTAAAGTATTTAAAAATTGCAAAAATATTTAATAATTAAAATAATATAAAGAAAATTAGAATTAAAAATATTAACATTTAATATAATTAAACAAGATACAAACAAGTAAATGGCTTAAGAATAATTATGATTTGAATGAAGGGTAAAATGGTAAAGTTGACATGGGTGTTTTGTCTTGGGGGGTGGGAGTAACCCCAACGAATAACAATACTATTATCCAATTTAATTTCAATTGCAAATCAATCAAATTCAAAGTATTTGTTAGTAGAGGGGTGCTCTTTTGAGACCCCTATTAAGAGGTGAGATCCTGAGACTCCCATCATGGCCATTGATTGAGTTTGTTTTTTGGGTTCAGATTGTGCCACGTGGAGGTGAGAGAACAAAAGCAACAATTTCTCTCACCTCCAACTTTGAATTTCTCTCACCTCCACGTTGGCAGAATTTGGACCTCAACCAACGGCTATGATGGGGTCTCATGGTCTCACCCAACAATAAGGGTCACAAAAGAGACCACCTCTTCGTTACTATCTAAATATAAAAATACTTTATTGCAATACATTTATCAAGAGATGAATTAAATCTAGCTAGGCCTGACACTTTTCGGGTTTTTAGTAAAAAAAATTAAACCCGTACCCGACCCGCGTAGTAAATTTCGGGTTCGGATTTATAGATTTAAAAAAAAGTTAAACTCGTACCCGTACCCGACCCGTATATTTTGAATAAATAAATAAATATTATAAATAAATAAAAAATGGATTTAAAAATATTATAAATAAATAAAAAGTGAATAAAATCATAGAATAAAATTCATAAACTGTTTTTTAGTCCTTCACTAACTTGAAAATAATAATTTGAGCAAAAAAATAAACATGATGTGTATATCAAATAGTGTTATGAATATATAAATATGTATTTATAGGCATAATGCGGGTTTGCGGGTTTGATTAAAAATTATATATTAAACCCGTACCCGAACCCGCAGTGTCCAAAACCCGACCCGAACCCGCGAAGTTTTTCGGATTTGCGGGTTGAATGCGGGTTTGCGGATTCATGTGCCACCCCTAAATCTAGCAGCGATAAAAGTTGCAATTGTCCAGACTAGGCATTGCCATTAGGCCCTGGGCCGAAAAAAGCCCATGGGCCGGCCCGAAGCCCATCCAAGCCCAGCCCTGTCGAGCCCATCCAAAGCCCGATCGAAGCCCAGCCCTATATCAGATAGGCCGGGCTTGGGCTTCATTCTCGGGCTTTGGGCCCGGCCCACCGGCCCGACCTATTGGCCCATCTCGCAAAGCCCGACCTTACCGTACTAATATTTCGAACAATACAATAGTGGAATAAATATAAAAAAGTCATACTATATAATATATTTTACAAACTCTTTAAATTCAACATTTATATGAATTTATTTGTATAATCTTATTTTCTAAATTAATATTTTTTCTATTGAAGTCGTATTATCTCAATATATTTAAAGATATATTCATTTGTTCTCTGAACTTTATCTGATTCTGTTATAATAAACCTTAAAATACAATAAAAATGAGTTAAAAAATAATGTGACATAAAAAATATATTTTTAAAATTGTATTTCAATTATTATGTATTTTTTATTATTTAAAAATTATTTAAAAATTATATTTTAATTAAAATTTGAAATTTGAACGGGCTTGTGGGCTGGGCTCGGGCTTCATTATTTTTACCAAGCCCGGCCCGGCCCGGCCCGATGAATAGTGATAGGCCGTAAATATTAGGGCCGGGCCGGGCTCGGACTTCAAGTTTTGGGCCGGGCCGGGCTGGGCCGGGCCGAATGGCATTGCCTAGTCCAGACAGATTCATTCATCCACGTACGTACTGAAATTAAATACTCCATGAAAGTGGTACGGAGTATATCCCACGTGGGTGTGTCGTGTGATTGGATAAGACGGACTTTGTCACGTGTGACATGCCCACGAAATATCAATTGTCGACGCGTGCACTGTAGAAAATGGGGCGGTGGCGCAAGGCAACGAGACAGCCGATAGGCGTAATAAATTTAGATGCTGGTCTGAGTCAGGTCTTGTCTAGCCTATGCATGCATGAGTTGCACTTAGTTTAAGGAGACTGGCGAATCTTTTTTTTTTTTTTTGATACAAAGGAGACTGGCGAATCTAAACGGCGACATTTTATTGTTTGTCGTATTGCAGAAGTATTTAAATATAGAATTCTTACGAAATTTTCACGACATATTTTTAGCGGTGATAGTATAATATGGGATATAATTATAAAGTAAAAAAGTAATTTTAATTGTGTATAAGAATAAAATCAACGGACAAGATGAATTATCTAATTGTAAAGAAATTTACTTACTAGTTTAGATTATAATTCTAGAACGCTTAAGGAATTACAGCATCAAAATTTTCAGCATTTAATTCAAATTAGTATAACGGAGTAGCAATTATTGTCTAATCTGATAGATTTAATCTCAACCGTTGGTTTAGAGTAATTTACAGTTGAGATTAAATTATTTTTAATTAAATTTAAATGTATTTACAAAAAACATGGGGATGATTGACGGTTATTCATATTAATCGTTCGATAGATTGAAATCAACGATCGAGATGATGTTCTTTCATCTCACATAAAATATTCCATCCTCCTCGAATCCTTCCTCTAATAGATATTCTAAACTAAATAGATCACTTTCCGATAAACATAAAAGTAAACCCTAATAACTCACCATATGCAATCTCTCTCAAAAATGGACAAATAGGCAAATTTGCGAGTGAAAAATAGTTCGCCTTTAATGTTTTTTCTAGTCTTGTAGTACAATTATAACAAATAGGCAATATGCCAAAATGTCGCAAGAGAAGAGACTGCAATATTACCGGAGCTTGAGCAAATTACAATACAACCCATTGCAACATTTGCTCAAACTCAAATACAACGTCATCAATCATTAATGTTAAAAATTGTATTATAATTTTTGAAATAAGTTTATTGGCTTCATGAATCTTTCGAGCAATTCATGAAACTTTTAAAAATTAAAATATGTGCACAAAATATGTATACATGGTTCATGAATCTTATCAATCAAATCATGAACCTTATATAATTACAAGATGGTTTTTAAAATAAGTATATACGGTTCATGAAATATTTAGTTCATGAATCAATCCATTAAATCACGACATATTAGTAAACCAAATCGTAAACCATTTAGTTCCTGAAATAATGAGTATACGGTTCATTAAATATTTAGTTTATGAAATACTCGTAAACAAAAATAAGTATATACGGTTCATTAAATCTTTAATTCATGAAATAATCGTAACCAAAATAAGTATATACGGTTCATTAAATCTTTAGTTCATGAAACATTATCAACAGAATCGTAAATGTTATAAATACATACTAATGAGAGTTGTATGATTTTTGAGTTTCAAATCATTTCATATTCTTTGTAATGTCTATATAAAGACTTTGTATTAAATGAAAAGTGAATAAGAAAATCTCCCTAACTTCTCCTCAATTCTCCATGTCTCCATTATCCTTTCAATTCATATTTTACATTTTCTTCATATTATAACACGTTATCAGCACGAATTGCTCAAGGTGAGAGGTTAAGGTAAGTGGTCGGTAAGGGATTTGATGTTGACATGCATCACTTGAGTCATGTTTTGAAAAAGTAAGTTTTTGTAAAACTATTTTTTTATCATCTTATTTTTTCATTTTACATAAGTGTTGTGTATACATCAATTAATCTTTGATTTCCCCGAAGTGGAATCATAAGAAAGTGATTTTTAGTGATAATGATTGATTATATATATATGTATGTAATTTGATTTCCCTTAAGTGAAGTCGTTGAGATGAAATTTAGTTATGTTTATAAGATTTGATCCCCCGATGTGGAATCATATGATTATAATGTGTAACTTTCATGTTTGGCTCCCTTGAAGTGGAGTAAACAATGTAATATATTTTTAATATTAGATTCCCTTGAAGTGGAATAACATTTTACTATTATGGCTGATTTCCCCGAAGAGGAATAGGAAAAGTTGCACTCGAAGTGCTACACGATTATGTAAATTTTGTGTAACTTGATTCCCCCGTAGTGGAATTAAAGACGTAAAATCTAATAATATTTTACCGTATGATTCACTGAAGTGAAATCAACTATATGTAATTCATTTAGCCAAGATTGGTTCTCCAGAAGTAGAAATCATCACAACCTATTTGATTACAATTGAATTCTTATGAAGTGCACTCTATTAAAATTAAATTTCCCTGAAGCGGAATCATTACGTTTCATTTATTTGGGATTTAATTATCCTTAAGTACAAAAAACATGTAACACCCGAAGTGATTACCTACAAGTAATTTTGTAATATTCTACTAAAATGGAGTCATGTGTACTTGTCTATTATATTTAAGTTCCCTGAAGTGAAATACATATGTAACACTAGATATGGATATGTGATACCATTTTTTGTTATTAAATTGTTATCATCTCCACACTACAAGAAAATGTCATAAAATCCACAAATTTAAATCAACGATTTGTCATCTGTTGGTAATATTAATATTTCCAACAAATATAGGTAAAGAATATTTCCGTTGTAAATATAATTTTATTTCCAATAAGGTTTGTTGAAATACAAATAACAAATTGTTTATCAGTTTTTGTTGAACTGAAAACTTTTTATATTTTTTTGTTCAAATACAAATTGTTTATATTCTTTGCTTCATAATAAGCGTAACATGTATACCAAATAAAAAAATGTAAGCTTCTACTCTCATTCGTACTTCTTTTGTTATTTAAAGTTGCAATAAAATAAAATGGGGGAAAATAGAGATACAAGTAGTAGTTTTAAATTATAAACTCTATAGCATGGTGTCAGATCATTTTGTACAAACTAAGAACAATCCACGACAAAAATTGAAGTTGTCAATTTATAGCAAGTATAGTGTGTAATTTATATTGAAGTTGTCAATTTATAGCAAGTATAGTGTATAATTTATATTGAAGTTGTCAATTTATCATAAAACATAAAGTAAAAATGATGATAAACTTTATATAGAAATAAATAAATTTACTAAATATTATAATGTAGAACATATAGGGATGTCCATTAGGCCCTAAAGCCCTAAAGCCCGGCCCGAACCTAAGGCCGAAAAAAGCCCTAAAGCCCTAAGGCCCGGTCCAAGCCCGGTCCGGCCCGAACCTAAGGCCGAAAAAAGCCCTAAAGTCCTAAGGTCCGGCCCGGTACAAGCCCGGCCCGGCCCGAACCTAAGGCCGAAAAAAGCCCGAGTCCGAACGTCCCGGGCCGGGTTAGGGCTTGAAATCCGAAGCCCGCTCGGCCCGAAAAGCCCGGCCCGATGCTAGGTCCGAAAAAGCCCGATCAAAAATAATAATTTTTAAATAAATATATTACTTTCAAATTTAAAGTATATGATATTTATATCATTTATATAACATCACAAGAACTTACAATGATATACAAACATTTTATATCTATTCTAAACGCATATAAAATTGTTTAAGTTCGTTACGTTACAAGTAAATTCAAAATATAGACTATTCGTTGAACACATTATTTAAAACTATTGGTATAAAATTATTTATAATTAAATTGATTTAAAATATGTATTTCAAATTAATTAAAATTTAAAAACGAATTAAAATTGAAATTAGGTTCAGTCAAATCCGGTCAAAGCCCGGTCAAATCCTAAAGTCAAAGGGCCTAAAAAAGCCCGTGGGCGTTACGATTTTAATGAGGCCCGGCCCGGCCCGAAATTTTTAAAAAGCCCCAAATATTTAGGGCCGGGCCGGGCCGGGCTCAGGCCTTACGATTTAGGGTTAGGGCCGGCCCGGCCCGGCCAATTGGACATCCCTAAGAGTATATTCTAGAACTTTTTTCTCCCTGATTTTTTGGAAAGAATCCAATTTTAATAACTACCCTGATTTTTTGTTTCCCACCTTCAATTTCTATGTCCCGCTCAATTAGATAATTTTAAATTTCAATCCAAATTTCAGTTTAAATTTCAATCAAAAAATTTCTATTTCACCCATCCACCATTGTACATCTTCGGGATTCAACTTCTTCGAATCAAGCAATTGTTATTCTGAATTTTATTTTACGGTGAGTTAAACGTCGGGTGAATAATTTCCGTTTTTTCGTTCTTAATTAAGGTATTACTACTGTTTTCTTGAATTTATGCGGTAAGTGAGAAGTTGCAGTATTTAAAATTTTCCGCAAATGATGAATTGAGTTGGTATCTTTTGTTTATGCTTATTGAACGTATCTTGTGTTTTACCCATGTTTCTGTTTGATATTTAGTTAAAAATACTAATCAATTGTTTGTGGCAAATGCAGGTGTTTGGTCGTCAGCCAAGCAGAAGGATATTTGTGACCAGAGTGTATTCCTATTGTAAATGAAGTCACTGAGGGATTCAATTGCACCAGACTCGCATATAGTCAGACTAATACAATGGAAAAAATCTATAAAAAAGGAAATTCTAATTCATTAGTACTTCAAGTCTTAAATATATTATTTTTACTTTTATTTTTCATATCTAAACAAACATATCATTTATTTCAATTGATGATTAAAATATTTATTTTTGTATTCATTTAATATAATAAATTATTATTTTTGAATATAGGATCGTAAATAATTTCAATTTGATTTAAATAAAATATGTCAACACTTACCAGAATAGGGCATTATAATATAAAATATTCCTAAAAAACATAATCAACAGAATATTGATGAAGATAATCTTTTTAAATAGTAGAAAACATAAAGGGTAAAAAGGTAAATGTAACATATAAATATTGTATCTACAATTTTAATATCAACGAATTTATTGTTAGTTTTGATTTAATTTCTTTTAAATTTTTTATTGAGATAAGCAACAGAAATCTTTGTTGAGAAAATAATAAAAGCAACGGAATTCATAAAATCTATGCCACTATAACCTACGACATTCCAACGGAATCCAACGGAATAATTTGTTGATTTTAAGAGCATTTCCAATAGATTTAAACCAAAAGCAACGAAATTCGCTGTCGATTTTGTCTCTTTTTCTTGTAGTGCCAGAAGTGGGTGTAATTAGTTTATATGTATGTGTTCTCCTGAAGTAGACATTTTTTGTGTGTGCATACTATTCAAAATGAAATTGTATACATGTATTTCCAGAAGAAAATGCATGAACATTATTATTCTTATGTATCTCCTGGAGTGGATATATGTTGCACTATATTTTATTCTTAATACAAAGCAGGATGAAAATGTATTTGAACTAGATACAAAATCATTCCACAAAGAGATGTATATCGATATTAACTCCTGAAGAGTATGTATGTATATTTCACTCCTGAAGAGATAAAGATTAAAATATTACTCCTAGAAGTGAGTATATTTTATTAATGTTGAAAGCAACAAAGTAATTTAATATTTTGTATATATATATACATTAGCAAGATTGTAAATTCGTTAAATGTTTTTATATTTATATTATCTTGTGATTCAAGTGAAAGTTATATACTCCAGAAGAGTGAATGTATTATCTTACATGTAGATAAATGTAAAATATTATTCCCTGAGAGCAATATGGTCACCACTCCAGAAGAGTGATACATGTCTCTCAAAATGGATGAATATAAATATATCATTTCAAGTGTAAATTTGTATAATACATTTACTCCTGAAGAGTAATATGTATATTTTGAAATCCTTGTAAGTAATACATTACTCCCTGAAGAGAGTGTAAATGAGATAACCATTAGAAATGCATAATGAGAAGTCAAGTGCTTCTACTTGATATCACTAACCAGAAGTTTAGTGGATAGTAATTTTTTTCTTTGTGGCAAGTTTGAGTCAGTCGCCGGATGAACTGTTGATCCGAAAGATCACCAAAAGTTCACATGAACACCCACTTAAGAACCCGCAGTTCTTCTCAAATGGTGACTTGGCATGATCGGCATGTAAACTTGGCAAATTTACATGGATTATTTATAATATAAGTAAACGCAAATCTCTTATGTTCCCTGAAGGAACCACAAATGTGAACTCATTATCTAGTTAAGCCAATTAAATAATTTGGCTAGACTATATAGAGAAATTACACTAAAGTTTAAATTCAAATTTATCATTTGGTTGAATGAGTATTAGTAGTTCATATAACGTCGCAAAATGACCCAGTGCAGTCATGAATATTGCGAATATGTATTGAAATTATTACTCATATAATCAAGTTAACTTCCTTAGATTTTGAGAAATGCAACTTCAAAATTGAGGATTTTACTTGACTCATATCAACCATAAAATAAATATTTTCCACAAGTATCTCCGGAAGAGAACTTGAAATTATGTGCAATGAAATGTTCACATTCCTCCTCCACAAAATTCAATTTAAGACCACAAAGAGTGTTGGAAATCATGTGGCGTTTGAGTCCTCACAAATCATTAGTATCAAGAGCAAATTAATTTGGAGCTCGATATTGTGATTGTTAAATTTAAATTTCCAACTTAGGAGGAGAAGAAAATGAGATAGTTAAGAAGGAAATGGAATAGTTCTTCCATATTATCCTTTTAGGAGATGTAAAAATTCCTCCTTATCAACCTTAGATCCAAGAACAAATAATGTGATTTTGAACCTAATATTAATCGGATGCGTATATAAGCCTAAAGTTACAAAATCACATATGGATTCTGAAAATGCACCAGCTCGTTTGGAGATTCCTGAAGTAACTCCAGATTTAAATTATTTGAGACACATCGTATTTGTGGGAAACCACTAGGATCTAAGGACATACATCCATGTAAGTGGAATATATATATATATACGATGTAAAAGATGTCGATAGGTTACATTAGTTCATTATAAAGAAAAACTCCAGAAGAGATTTCTTTTGACGAGGAAATGAACAAAGATATTGACGATAATTTGATATATCGCCAACACTAATGTTGGATTATTGACACAGTGTAAATTAATATATCTTTGCATTCCAAGTCATCATAAAAGATGATCATGATCCCAAAATAAATATCGATGTCAAAATAAATGAAAGAGCTGGATACATTAAGTAAATTAATGTCGTTTGTTTGGACCCGAAGCTCCAATATACGAAGTGTAAACCAGTAAGCTTTGGGTGGGTGTTCACCAATGTTTGAATATAAGAAAGCTATATGGTACAAAGTCAAACTGGTTACACGAAATTTTACTCATAAGTTTAGAGTGAATTTCAGAAAAGCTATTCACCAGTAGTTAAATAATAAATGCACAAAACATTACATCAAAACTCGAAGTACGTCTATGAACGTTAAGTTGAGGGGAGTGTAATGATTGTACTTTTTTCCCTCCCTTTGTTTTATCCCATTGGATTTTTCAAAGGAAAGGGTTTTAACGAGGCAATTCATACACTCAGCAAACGATTATGTCCCCTATATGATAGGTCCTGAAGTACCATATCATGAAGAATTTAGTATCGAGTTAAGTGAATGTTATTTTGAGGGGGACGCTATTATCTGTACTCTTTTTCCCACATCTTGGTTTTTTCTCCCAATTGGGTTTTTCCAAGACAAGGGTTTTAACGAGGTAGATCAAGAAAGCTCTATTTACTCAAGTCATCCAAAGGGGGAGTGTTATAAATACATACTAATGAGAGTTGTATGACTTTTGAGTTTCAAGTCATTTCCTATTCTTTGTAATGTCTATATAAAGACTTTGTATTATATGAAAAGTGAATAAGAAAATCTCCCTAACTTCCCCTCAATTCTCCATGTCTCCATTATCCTTTCAATTCATATTTTACATTTTCTTCATAATATAACAGTAAACCATTTATGATGAGGTTCACGAAATAAATATATATTGTTCATGAATTTTATCAATTAAACCATAGACCAATAAAATTATAGTGTTTATTCAAATTAAGTATATAAGGTTTGTGAATTTACCAACCAAATAATGTGTAGTGATTTAAGACTACTTGAATCTTGACCTAGAGCTAATATCCTAACTATAATATATTGCTACTTCAAGATATATTGCACGCACAATTACTAACAAACTCAAAAAGCAAAGAACTTAAAGAAATGATTAAAAGAAGAGTACACATGGATTTTTATCAAGTTATATGCTCAAAAGAGCTTTACTTCTCGTTGGGTTCAGAGGTTCGGTAATCCACTATAATCCTCCGATGAGATTCCGATTAGCGTTCGAGTATAGAGTACATCACTCCTCACAACCACTCAAAACCCTTCACAGTGTCACTCAAACTGAACACAACTTCTTGTCAACGAACTTGACTGAATCTAGGCTTGAATGAAAGCGGTAGGAGGTACCAGTCCAAGCTCAGCTCCAGCGCCTCCTAAAGTGCCTCCGCCATCGATAGAGTTAGTCGAAGATCCCGGCTGAAGACCTAATTTGAAATTGGGTTCAAGTTGTAAAATGTCAGAAGTGTAGGGACCATTATGTAATTATAGAACACTTTAGGTAGAATGAGTAATTACCAGAAATGTGGCAACTGTATATAACAGAATTTGCCTCCCTTGTAATTGTATTCAATGAAAATCAGTTTCTGAAATATCTCCAAGATTCCGATCATCTCTAGCTCCTTCACCGGAACTCCGGTGACATCTGACTGCCATTTTCTACATGGTATCAGTTTAGCATCGATCCGATCTTCCGCAGTATTGCTTTCTCTGAATTTCCGCTTTCTGGATTTCTTCACTTCAGTTCATGGATTCATTTGCTGCTCAAGGGATTCCAAGTTCTGTAAGTCATTCTAACAATCTTGATAATCCGTTCATTGATCCGTTATACATAGCTTTTAACGAAAACAGTAACGTACCTCTTGTCACGCAAATCTTGATTGATGAATCTAATTTCGTCACTTGGAGAAAATCCATGGAGATGTCTCTTGGTTGCAAGAACAAGTTGGATTTTGTTAATGGACACTGTCCAAGCCTGATGATTCTGCACAGTTAGCCATGTGGTCACGATGTAATAACTTCGTCTTTTCTTGGATAATGAATTTTGTATCACCTGAGATAGGATCATCATTGATTCATGCAAAAGATGCAGTAGAGGCATGGTCTGACCTGGCTACCAGATATTCAGTGTCTAATGGACCCCGGATTTTTACTCTGCAAGAAGAGATTGTTGCGTTAAAACAAGGTGAACTTTCTGTGGCTAAGTATCATGAAAAACTTGCTCAACTATGGGGTGAGGAGGAAACATTAAATCCTCAAGATACATGCAGTCTAGGCATACAGTGTAAAGCAACAATGTTCATGAGGAACAAAAGAACTCTCGACAAGATAATGAAGTTCTTGATAGGACTCAATGAGTCACACCTGGCTATAAGGTCACAGATACTGGCGATGAAGCCTATTCCTTCTTTGAATGAAGTTTATTCTATGGTGACACAAGATGCAATACAAAGGGGTGTTAACAAGAATGCTCACCTAGATGCTCATAAACCAGTCTACAGAAAGCACACAAGGAACTGCAGCAGGTATAACTTGCTTGACTCATGCTATTATATGTTGTGATAAATGGATTATAGACAGTGGTGCTACTGATCATATAACTCCATATTCACACTTATTACATGATGTTAAACAATATGTCATACTGTTTGGCTTGGTTTAAAAGTTCCAGAAAGGGGGGTACAAGTACCGTCGCCATCCTTGTATCAGAAAAGCTTAGAATTCGGGTTCCAAGTCCACAAAGAAACCAATGACTTTTGTCTAACTCATTAAACGGACGACCAATTGCAAAAAGTTGATCACAATTATGTTTAAACTTGCGACCAAACTCATCAACTGTGGAGTCACCGTGACGAAGGAACAATAGTTCTTCGCGGAGTTGAAGAGCCCGAGAAGTTGAAGAATTAAAAAACCAGATTCAAGGGTAGTCCAGGCGCAACGGGATGAAGTGCAATTAACAACCTCAGACATGCTTCCTCGGATAAAGTTGAGAAGAGGATGCCAAGAAGCTGTTGATCTGTCATATGCCAGGCTGAGTAATCAGGATTTGTAATAGTAGCGGCGGTCGAGTTGGGGGCAGCGCTCGGATTGGCTATTGTAGGTTGCGGTGGGGAAACAATACCGTCTACATAACCAAGGAGATTGAAAGAGGTCAACATAGGTATAATTTGTCTTTTCCATATTAAATAATCCGAGGAGTTTAATTTGATGGGGATCATATGTATCATGGTGGGATGTAGAGGTGTCAAAATGGGCGGGCGGACGGGTAATGGGCGGGTTTTAAATGGGTGATGGGTAAATGGGTGTTTTATCCATTTAACCCATTTAACTAAATGGGTTAAATGGGCGGGTAATAACGGGTGACG
The DNA here is from genome assembly GCA_006409495.1 of Sedum album. NCBI lineage: Eukaryota > Viridiplantae > Streptophyta > Magnoliopsida > Saxifragales > Crassulaceae > Sedum > Sedum album. The sequence goes on from QZGG01000685.1 coordinate 50,668, forward strand.
GGTTATCCGTTTATACCCATTTATACGTGTATGTTCGTTTACCCGATTTTACTCGTTTATTCATTTATACATATTTAAACTTGTTAAAATGGTAGTTAAAATATAAAATGGACGCAATAACATACTCAATTGTGCTTTGAATAATGACTTTTGAATTTTAGTTTTAAATTTTATTTCATTAAAGAAAAAGATTTAGAAATTTATACAGAGTCAATAAAGTTATGCATGATAATAATTGAGTTTAAATATTACTTTATAATTTCGTGTTTATTACCTTAATTTCGTGTGGAAATATTTCTTTATAATAATTGAGTTTTTCGTTTATAGATGTGTATAAAAATAAAAATGTAATAAAATTAGAAAAAACTTTTAATGAATTTTTTATTGAAACGATGAGTTGCATAATAAATGGATAGTGGATGTTAGTAGGTGTTGTGGGTGTTAATGGATAGTGAATGTTATTGGATGTTAATGGGTAGTGAGTGTGTCATGTTCGGTAAAAATAAATAAAATAAAATAAAACCTATTTATAAAAAATAGAATAGGCTTATACTTATATGGGTAACAAAAAAAAGGGGAAAAAGATCTATTAGTACCATATTGAACGTGAGATTATTTTTAAATAGGAGACACGATCGAGTCGGTTACATCAACCTAATATTGAGGAGATTAGATTTATTTGTTGAAGAGAGGAACTGTCAAACAAAATTTGGATATCAATTAGATAAAGCTTCTGCCCGTTCCAAACTCCAACCCACAACAACTGTTCAAAGGCTTAAGGTGACTCACACGTTCAAGATTTGATGATTGTTACAGTAAAGAAAGAGAAGACAAGTGGCCAGCGTGGTATGTAAACTAGCCCTAACTTTACACGTTTGGATTTAAACATAGAATGTAATCTTCCTGGACGATCAAGGTCACTAACTTTAGTTTGTTTTAAGATGAACATGTGCTGTAGAGATGAGTTGTGAAGTGTAATTGTGACAAGAGATGTGGATGAGGAAATTTGAAACGTGGCATGTTATGAATGAATCACTTAGTGGATAAGTGATGTTGATTATTTGGACATGAGGAATGATTTGTGTTATTCGGCTCATTTGGGAAGGGATACATTGATATTTACTTTTCTAGATATAGTTGTATTGGTGAGTTGATGACCTGGAACTAGTTAGCGAGGTGTGGTAGCTAACTACAAACATATTGATATATGCATGTCAGCGTACGAAGTTATTCTCATTTAAGTCGTCGTAAAATAACAATAATGAGTACTGATTTTATGCACGTAGGTGACATAAGTGGAGCAACTGGGAGTACGTTTTGAGAGTATTTCATCTGCTCAGCACTTGTTTTGATTAAACAGTGAGTATATAATATATTTTATTTTCCAGATTAATTATATAATCTAGGATGATGGCTAACAGTTAAAAGTTTAGAATATTAACTACCGTTCCCCTTTACGTCTTAACGAAGACGTTTGATACTGATCACAAAAAAATGAGAATAAAGCATTGATATGTGAAAACGGACAGAAATAAGATGATTGTTTATATTTGATCATTGCATTCACGACATGCATCATGACATGATTGAGCTTTTGCTCTGAGATTACTGAGCTTTTGCTCTGAGATTACTGAGCTTTTGCTCTGAGATTACTGAGCTTCTGCTCTGAGATGGTCCGGACCGGCAGTGACGACTGCCTACTAGACAGTGCATCATTCTGCATACATCATTGCATCGTATTTTGCATAGTATATTGGACTGTGTGTTACTTAGATGAACATGAATGAGATGAAAATGAACTAAATAACGTACACAACGTTAATAAGATATGTTATGTATTCACTGAGTCATTCGACTCATCCCGTTGTTTTTTAACCCCTTTTCAGATAAGTGATAGCTACTAGTACGCGTTTCGACATCGACGACAGTTGAGGAGTTCATTCTGACGTACGGTGCCTCACAGTAGTCTTCTGTTCTGCTACATTTAGTTATTTTATTCTTAGCTAGTATGCTCCGTTGTACTCAGAGTTTTATTTCTTTATTATTCACTTCCGCTACTTGTGTTATTTTCTATCATTTCATATTTATTATTTAATTGTGGGTTAAGCTAATATGTTCTGAGGCTTGCTTGGCCATTGGTCTAGCGCCGGTCTCGACCTTAGATTTGGGTCGTGACAAAGTGTTAGTGGGTGTTAATGGGTGGTAAATGGGTAATGGGCTACCCTATTATAAATGGATAATAATGGGTAATGGGTATATTTTATCCGTTAAGCTAAATGGGCGGATATGGATATAGTTTTTAATGGGCGGGTAGCGGGTAATGGGTATATTTGACGGGTCTAGTGGGATGGGTAAGGGAGAAGAGTCGGTAGGCATTGGAATGAGGGAGAGGGAAAAAGAAAGAACAAATTTTTAAGGGAGATGAATAACCTAGTCTGATACCAACTACCAAGAATGGAAAGTGAAGAGATACCGTAAGAATGCTAACAGTAATGTCTACTAATAAAGAACACATTTATTTAGTTATTATCTCCAATAATGGACTCATCCATTCTCATTTTGTGTTGGGAAACTGAAAGATTCAAACTTTCAATATAAAACAAACTTTCCATTAGATAAAAAGTCAGGCAAATCTGTATCATAAAAAAGTCAGGCAAATCTGTATCATAAACAAGTCAGGCAAATCATCAAAAAGGGAAAAGAATTACAAATTAGATATGGCTTCAGGATATACATTACCCTCTTAAGCTTATTTTCAAAATATGCTTGGAGATTATTTAGCTTTAAAAATTGAATTGTTGGGGAGAACTTTAATTATCGATATTTGAGACTAGAGATCACATTTACCAGATCGCTAGACCACTGCTCCTTGTACCTAGCGGAACCAACTTGTTCATCAAACTCCAGCGTTTTATGTTCTGCAATCCAACCGTGTACTGTTTGGGCTAAATGTGAACTAGGGCCATCCAAATTTGGACTGCATTTTACTTTTGATATTAAGCCAACCCATTAGCTATATAAGCGCAGTTGGCACTTGAAAATACACAAACAAATGCAAAACCCCTTCTTTAACTCACATGGCGAAATTATGCAGAAACAGTTAAACATTCTTCACATCTGCTACTCTCTCTTCTCCATCTCTATTTCAGTTTATTATTCTTTTATTGTTTCATCTTCTTCTAATTTTGTTTATAGGAAGTAAGAAGGGCCGTCACTTTTTATTTTCAGTTGTGGTTTCACTAGGGTTTTCTAAGCTATTTTAGTTCGAGATTTGCTCATTGTGAATCTGACTGAAGCTAATGGTGATTTTTGTGGAAGTGGCAGAGTTTGTGAAATTGTTGGCTGCATCACTCAAAGGGGAATGGTTACGATTAAATTCCGCATATGCTTACTGTCTTGATATTCTTCTTACTTCTTATTATGAATTTTTTGAGTGGCTGCTCTTGTAAGTTAAGCAATAAAAATTATTCACTTTTAAATGTCGAATCTTTTTGAAAGCCCGAAAATGTATGCTGAATATCGATAATGCAAGAGTATGTACATGTTTCGAGATCTTGACAGTTCTCGTGCCAATAAAAATGTTTTTTGTCAATATAGAAAGCTATTCATAGCTTTGTTCGATTTTCTAGTTCAGAGAATTATATTTCAGTGTATATGTTAAAGATCATGTTAAAGTTGCTGCTGCTTCTATTCGAAAGTTGTCTAGATATGTTGGCTTAGAAATCTGCCTAATTCTACATTCATGCGTATCATAGCCTCTATTTGAAAACTTGCATGATTTTAGGAATTTTAATCTTTGTTTCCTATTTCGAAGATATGTTGGCTTAAAAGTCTGCCTAATTCTAGGAATTTTAGCCTCTATTTGAAAACTTAATTTTAGGAATTGTAATCTTTGTTTCCTACTAATTCCTATTTTGAAGATTCACTCTTATCAATATATTCACCAAAATAACAAGTACATGTATGAGTTTTTGACCATCTTTTTTGAATAAGAAAAATCCCAGTTTTTTATAAATCTTTCAAATTCGTTCAGTAGATACCTCTATTATTTTAATTCTACATCAGTTTTTGTTTTAATATGTCAGTTTGTTTTTTGTATTTGCAACAAGAGCTGCTAATTTAATGAGTGAGATAAGATCACTAAGGACGATAATGTTAATGTCTGGTTGTGACTGATTGCGTCCGAGTTCCAACAAAGATAGCAATTTGGAGTTTTGGACAAATTTTTTTTTTTGGAGTTTTGGACAATTATTGGAGCATTTTCTGTAAAATGCAGTAGTTGCATCCATGATACTAATCATAAAAGTTGAGTGTATAAAAGAAGCCTTTATATTTCGGTAAAATGAATTCAATGGTTTCATCTTGAAGACCATAATGTCTGCATGAAATGAGAACTTGAGACAGCAACAGTAACAATATCAAGATATCTCATATGGCTTTGCATTTTATATATACAGTAAAGATGATCCCTAATTCTCATATGGCTTTGCCTGTTACAGTTAATGTCCCTTCTGATTTAAATATGGTAAACCAACAACCATCATACAAGAAGAACAAATACGTAGTTACACATTTTATAGTAAAGAAGATTCTATAGCAATGTTGCTGTTTTGTTTTTTGTTACAACTTAGAAATTGGGTTGCATTTGTTATTACACAATCAGTAGAATCAGATAAACTCAGTCAGGAAACAGTTCACTAATATGAATAATATTATTGATCCCCATCAGCAGGTTGAAGATTCAAGCTTTTGTATAAAACAAACTTCAAAGGAATACAAATCATCAAATGCAATATAAACAAGGAGAAAGCAATTGCAAATATGACAAGAAGACATCAGAAGACAACAACAACTAGTTGACATAAACATTCATCTTCAAGCTTCAGTTGTTTTGGCTAAATGATGCTAAATGTGAATTTGTGCCACATAAATTTGGATCGATATCACCCTTTAAACTAGAATTTGGTTGGACAATAACATATTAGACTGAGTAGCTTTGATTGTATGATTAGTATCACAAGAAGTAACTGTCTCAGAATCAGAAAGGACGACCAACAAACCAACATAGAATTAAGGATTCAAGAAAACAAACTATGGATGTCTTTACAGCTTTATAACTAAAACAAAATCAACTGTACTAAAGACTCGATCTATGTATGATTTGGAGCAAAGCTTATAATCAATAGCTAAGGTATACAAAATGTGACAGCAGAGTAGATTTTGCTCAACTACTTTTTCTTTGCTTCTTTCTTATCTTCATCATCCTGATCATCCGCCTCTCCTTTGCCGCAGCAGCTGTAAGACGATCTTTAGAGACAATGCTGTTGTTGTGCAGCCTTAGCGAACCAGAAAGATGAACACTCCACATGCTGTACATATTATTATTATCATTGATGTTGTTCTGGAGCAGCAATGGGAATGGGGGCTGAACTGGAACTGGAACCGGAGCCGGAGCCGGATCTACTACAGGCTGCTGTGGAACAGCAGCAACCTCAGCTTCAGGAAGGACTACATTCGTAGTTGGCTCAGGCTCAGGCTCAGGCTCAGTATTGAGATCGAACATCATTCGCACATCATTGCATTCCTTGTTTTCTTGCGGATCATTAGGATTACTGCTTTTCTTATCATCAGAAGGCTCTGCCACTGGCTCTGTGTTTTCAGAAGAATTATTAGAAACTTGGCAACAAACTGCAGCACTCGAGTCATTGGACGCGTCAGCCGCCACAACACCAGTAGAATGTCCATTGTTACTAAGCTTGAATTTCAGTTTCAACCCTGATGTTGTTTTCTGTCTCTTGTACACTTGCAACTGCATTGTTTTACTGGTGTATTTGTCAGACCCAAAGCTAGGGCTTTTTCTCTTATTTCCCGCCACATTACCACCTCGACCACCCTTCGATGGTTTCTTTTTCTTGGTTTGTAATCCTGATGCATCCTTAAAGCATTTGAATTCAACCATTCTTCTCGGCTTTTTAACGGGAACAACTGATCGTTTCCTGTCGGAATTCCAGAGTGGTCCGGCAGTCATCCAAGCATCTTTGAATTCTGACATGAACACCAACTGTGGCAATTCCAACAGTATGTTCGCGTAGTACATCATCTCCTCCGAATCATCATCAACACAATTCTTCTTCATCGTTGTTTCTGTCATCTCGATGATCTCAGTCAGCTTCGAAAAAACAACAGTTGGTAATTGGTATCGAATGAAGAGTTCAGGTTGCTACTAGTCTTATATTAATAGAGTTAGTAACGATTTTAGGAAATAAATTTAGTTTCCTAAATTCTGCATAACCGTTATAACGGTCGACTTCTAAATTTTAAACAATCAAGCACGCGCGTAAATAAGATAGAAACGCGGAGACCTCATTTGTTCTAGAATTTTCGATAATAATAAATGATTTTAGAAATTAGTTTTAAACCTAAATTTTTATTAGTTAGATTAAATTTATTAAAGTGGAAAAGTATATACTAATAAAAGCACTGGGTAACTTATTTTGCAAATCTCAGTGTGTTATTTAGGGTTGTTGTATTTGATTATTTTACCACTAAGCTGTCACTTATGAACTTTGAGAATTGCTTGATATATCCAAAATCACATTTCTTATTGTAACTGGAGATTTGAAGCATGTGCTCCAACCTCCTGAGTCTGTGAGGAAATGGAGTTTGGCCCTCTCTAATCTGTATACCCTTAAGTCGGAGGAGGTAGAAGAATAAAGAGGATTCTGTGCATATGTTATGCTTGCAAAATAAAGAGGATTCTATGTATATGTTGCCCAATGTTTGCCAATCAATCTTCTGTCTTATTCTTCATCCTGTGCGGATATTTTAGGTTGCTTTGTAAGCATCTGTAGTAACTTAAAAACTCACAGTGTCAGCTTAATTAAATAACTGTGAGACATGTTATAAAATGGCAAACAAGGCTAAAGTTGTCCATGGATGAGGCCAAAAGGTATGCTACGCGAGATGATGCTCCAACATTACTGCATAAACAGTCATGCACATACAAAACAAACTACATTCATAATTTTTCAACATTGAAATATGAAATCCCCTCGGATTGTTAATAATCATTTACTGTTTACACTGTCTTTTAATTTTTAGTTTCTCAAAACACAAAATAGAAAGTATCAAATATAAGTATATAGTTAAAAATAATCGGCGTCTACTATTTTTTTAACTTTAATAAGCTTCAGCATGTAAAGCATCACATCACAAAAATCCGTAAGCTGGGTACGCCATATAAAATGAGTTAGAACGTTTGAAACTTACACAACAAAATATGGATCAATTTAATGATCGTCTGCATAATGGTGTGCACTTACATCGATAAAGGAAGAAGCATCCTTCGTCTTTTTTTACTAGCTAATCGCATTTGCTTTGTTATTTTCATGCACGAGAGAAGTAAGATCATGACAAACATCAGGATCAAAGCCAGACGCATGTGCCTGAAATACAGAGACACTGCCGAAAAAACCAGGAAAGCTAAGATGACAAGTTCCCATATCACAAAGACCACGACATCCACCCTGCAGAAAGAAATCAGCGGTAAGCACATATATGTTAAGAACTAAGAAGATAAAAGATTCTTAGAAGGAAAATTTTCAAGTAAAAAGTTACAAGTTAAATACTTAAAGTTGCAATTATCAATCAGTATATTTTATAATCAGAAATGGGAGTACAGCTCATAACTTAAAACACCCAACAAGAATAAGAAAAATTACAAATTTTCATATCGCTGATATATGGTCAAACCCATTAATCATGGATATTGGTTGAAAATGCCAGAGGCATAAAACAATTGCTCTTAAACTTATATTTGTTTTTCCCGTAATGAACATGAAACACCATGCCATATAATCACACTATTTTCACTTTTGAATGAATTCAGTAGATTCCTTCACCAACTCTGTAAATGCAAGAATGCTTAGAAAAATTATTTTTGATATGCACATATCAAACCCAAAACACAAACACGGAAACACCGATGACGCATAGAATTGGGGGTTCTTTTATGTCCCTAGCTTCGTGTTAAGAATATTCGGCTTCTCTAAAATAAAAAAATCTACTCAACATTCATTTTACGAGCAAGGCACTCACAATCTCGTGCCCACATCAGATTAGAAGATAACCATATTAGATTTTTCAGTTTCCTTTTTGGGCATACATTACTAACACCTTAGCACATATATCACCACAAAACACTTCAAATACTCAGGTTCCGCAGCTGGATAGACTGAGATACCGATAAATATCTTTGCTTGACTCAAGTCCCAAACAAATACGAGCTGAAATTATCCGGATCATTACTTTCTTTATTTAGGATACTATAAAAAATGACTTGCATTCTACATAATCAATTTGATTCAATGGGAATAAAGAACACAACTCAGTCAACTAAACCTAAGTAAAAAAACTGAAAGATGCTAACCTGGAGGAAGAGATGTTGGAGGTGGATGAGAAGAATGAAACGGATGCCCAATCCTGCTTGGAGCGAATCTGATACTCACGAAGCTGTTCCGCCAAATTGGAACGGGTGATCATCTTCGATTCGATTTTCCCAGCCCTAAACCCAATGATTTCGATTGCGTTCGTTGCAGCGATGAATTTTGGATTACAACAAAAATGAGACTAGGGGGAATACGATGAATTCAGAGAGTGATCGATCGACGACGGGGAGGCGCGGATCGGGGAATCCACAGTTGGGTGATTTTGGTAAGGAGCAGCTCTTCCCTTCTTTCAATTCTTAATTTTCTTCTTTCCTTACCAATTTTTTTTGGAAATTTTTAAGATCATTTAATTAAAGAGTAATTTATTGACAAATGTTTTTTTTTTGATACACCGTCTACAATCAAGAAAAAAAAGAAAAAAGAAGCTAGCATCTAATACAAAGTCCTGTCAAAATAGGACATGCATCGCGATTAGTCCAGCACCATCCTTTAGCACACGCTTCCGAAGCTAAATGATTTGCCGCACTATTAGCCTCTCTTCTGATCAAAAGCAGACGCCAACTTTCATTCTCTGCCAAGGATTTATAACAGAAATCCCTCCACTCCATTAGTTGATCACAGTCATGCTTTCCGGCCCACAATGTCTCGACAAGATTTACACAATCAATCTCGAAGATTACCTTGTGCAAGTTTAAAGTTAACGCAATTTCCATTCCTTTCTTTAACGCTAAGCCCTCAGCATCTAAGCAACATTCTACCCTGAGCTCATGAAGCGCATACATCAGTAGGACAACCCCCTGGTCATCCCTCACCATCACCCCTAATCCCGCTCTTTTTGGATCATTAATAAAGGCTCCATCACAATTAATCTTGACCCATCCTTGTTCTGGGAGTTTCCATTGAACTTCATGAGATTGCTGATAAAACTGATAGATTGAGCTTGCCTCCATATAATCCTTATGCAACCTTCGAACTCGAGCCACCGCCCACTGCACACTCCAACCCTCTTTGCCATGTTTAATGAGATTCCTGTTATACCAAGCAATCCAAAGGACCATGCAGCAAGACTCACTTTATCAATGTCCACTCTATTAATAAAAACATAAAACCAGTCAACAAATGTTTTAAAACTAAAAGAAATGCAAATGGATTCAAATGAAAGAGGAGCCCTTAATTATATATAGAGAGTTGTGTTTTAGAGAGACATTTAAATTTAGTGAGATATGAGGATGTAATCCTGATCGTTGATTTGATTAATTTGACGGTTGAGATTAAAGTTGGTTTTTAGTTAATTGAGCGGTTGGATTTGAAAAATAAACAGACGGTTGGTGATTGATGGTAACCAATGTCAACCGTTGGATTGATAAAAATCAACGGCTGAAATCATTTCCTTCCTTATTACTAAATAATGTATGTCCTCCAAGAACCTTTCACGTTATGTATATATTTCTAATTTATTTTTGGAAGTCACTCTCAAACATCCATCTCATCCGTCCCGGTCATCAACTTCTTTATTAATTTGGTGACACATATCAACTACTAACCCGCTTACCTTTAGTAAATTAGTTAATGAAATATTGGATTAGATGAACAATTAAGATGTGATCTTCAAATATAATTTAAGAATACGATTGTAGGGTAAAGTTCAAGAAGAACACCTAAGTATATGTGAGACGGTGCAATCACGATCGTTCGTTATTAATAATCCAACGGATGAGATTTATCCTAAATAAAACCATCAAATCCAACCACTTATTTAATAAAAAATTAATTTTACTCAATCATCAACTTGATAAAATTAATAACTAATTAACATTATTTTCTTCCGTCTAAAATATATTTAATGTTCCCTTAGAATTCATCCTTATTTTAAACCTCCCGTATCATAGGTCATACTATTGAGACGTTTGAATGTGAATTTGGATACTTGTGGAAATATTGAACGTCCAAGGATCCGTGGTGTAGTGGTTATCACGTTTGCTTTACACGCAAAAGGTCGCCAGTTCGATCCTGGCCGGATTCATTTTAATGTTGTATAATTTTGGAAAAAGAAACAAACGCAATCAACGCCAACCATTTTTTCTTTGGACCCGCTTGTCATTCAATTCCCAAAGCAGTTACCAACGACGACCTTCGCTTTCTAAAACAATGTTAGATCAAACCCTTGCTCGAGCAATTTTTATGACCTATTATCAAACGTATAAATTAAAGACTATCCAAATCTATTTTCTGCACTACTTGTTGAATAGGTAGATTCCTCACCAAATGCAGTTGTTTACTTGTTTATATGCCTTCTGAAATGAAAACAATTGCACCAAGCCCCCCAAAAACATCTTATGCAAGCGCCAAGTTGATTGTTTGGAGGAGAACTTGTCATTCCAATTCCCCCATGCAAGTGATTCTCAAAGGAGCACCCAAATTTGTGGGAGAGACCAATTTCGTCATAAGCCTTTCTGCTATCGTCTCGTCAAACCATCGTTATGTGAATTTTATAAGAGATAGCTGCTTCTTCCTTCCCATTCTGGTATGGGCCTCAGTCATTGTTCACCAATGATCTTCACAAGAGCAAACTCCATTTTCAAAATGGTGAAAGCGGTTTGTGTCTCTTACAAGGATTTCTCTCTTTTCAAAATCTGAGATAAATTTCATGAACATATGGCAATCACCGCAGATTCTCAGGTTCTTTATTACCCGTAAAGATGATCCTTGTGCAGTATTAAGAAGTCCAAGGACCACTGCCAATTTCTCACTATGCCCGCATAACATTTGCTCCTTATCCTGCTCCTCAACATCTTGCAACACAAACTTGGTAACTGGAAGGTAACCTGCTTTCTTCATTTCCATAGCTAATTCATTAAGCTTCTCAATGATGCTAGACATTTGTGGATGTGTCGTGTCACCAGCAAGTAACATATGCACTATATTCTTAATTTCAATCCAACTGCATCCAGGGTTCTTCCTCAAACCAAGACTTACCATTTTGTTCCTTACTTTGTTGACTTCGTTCCACATGCTTTTGGAGGCATATATATTAGAAATAAGAACATAGTTGCCAGGATTGTGAGGCTCCAACTCAAACAGTTTTGTGGCAGCAATTTCACCTACTTGAAGATTGTTGTAAGTTCTGCATGAACTTAATAGTGCTCCCCATATGCAGCCATCCGGTTCGTGCGGCATTGCTTGTATCAATGAGTATGCCTCATCGATCTTTCCCACGCGACCCAGAAGTGAGACCATGCAGGCATAGTGCTCCATTCTTGCTTCCACGCCATATTCTTGAGTCATGCTATTAAAATACTCCCACGCTTCCTTTGTTTGGCCACTCTGACTAAATGCAGAGAAAATGCACGTAAAGCTGATGTGATCAGGTTTCTCTCCACTCTTTTGCATCAAATGGAAGATTTCCAATGCTTCTTTACATTTACCATGCATTGCGTAGCCACCCAAAATCGCATTCCATGAAACCAAATTCTTGTGAGGCATTCTGTCAAAGCAAAGGCGAGAAGCTTTGATCTTTCCACATTTTGCATACATATCAATAAGGGAACTACCCACATAGACATCATCACTGATTCCTTTTCTGACTGAAAAGCAATGAGCTGCTTTTCCATGCATCAGTGCGGCAATGTTACCACAAGCTGGAAGCATGCAAGGAATTGTTACCGAATTGGGCGTTACACCGTGATCCTGCATTTCTCTTATAAGATTTATCACTTCAACATCTTTTCCATTCTGAGAGCAGCAAGCAATCATTGATGTCCATGATACTACATTCAGTTCCATTCCCTGGTCTTTAGTCTTTCGAAATATACTCAGCGCATCCTCGGCAAGACCATTTCTGGCTAGTCCTGTAACGTACGCATTGCGAACACCAACTTCAGCCTGTTCCGTTTCATCAAACACTTTCGACATATCAACAGCACATGCACATTTACCATACATATCAATTAGCGCGCTAATGACACACTTATCACATCCAAGCCCCTCTTTGACAACATAACAATGAACTTGCCTACCCAATCCCAAGCTCCCCAAGTCACCAATAGCTGGGAGAGCACTGGAAACACTAGAACCATCCATCTTATATCCATAAGAATGCATCCTCTGCAACATAATCACTGCATCATAAGACAACCCGCACTGATTAAGCCCTGCAACAATACCATTCCACGTTACCGAATTAGACTGCACACCGGACTTTTGCATTTCATCAATAACCTTCTCAACCTCATCAACACATCCGTTACGCGCATATCCTCCAGCCAAAGCACTCCAACTAACAACATCCGGTTCAGACATTAAAGCAACCACCTTGCGTGCATTTTCCATGTCCCCGCAACTTATATACAAATGCACCAATGACGACTCTACAAACGCATCCGACACTGACCCAGATACAACAGCGAACCCATGAACCTGCTTCCCCATTTTCGAGCTCGAAATCGAAGCACAAGCCTTCACCACACTGGGCAAAACATGAGCATCCGGCACAACCCCATACCTCTGCATTCGCGAAAAGAATCCCAAAACCCTATCAAAACGACGCAGCTTTGAAGAAGCGTGAATCAACGCTGAGAACGAATACAAAGTCGGCTCCAGCACGGAATCCATGACAAGACTGCATTCCTCGAACTTTAAATTATTCGCATAAATTGATAAAAGCTTCGTAACCGAACGACTGTCACTGAGCGAATCGGTTACGATAACTTGAGCATGAACTCTTCTTGCTTCCTCCAGCGTGGAAAAACTCCACGGCTGCAACACGGAGGCAAATCGCCGTGTCGCCGCCATGTACGAAAACGACTTCTCAGTCTCTGACGACGACGTATACAGTTTCATTCATTTTTGGGCTGTTCATTTGACCGGTTTTGAGAGGCCCAATAAGAGATGGAAAAATGAAACCTGAAAACGCTAAATCGTAGCGAGATGGCTACGCTTGAAGAAAATAAGGGGAAAAGTACACAAAAAGTCATGATATTAAATTTATGGGAAAAGATTCGTTTAAAGTGTGGAAGTGTGGAAGTGTGGAAGTGTGGAAGTGTCGAAGTGTCGAAGTGTCGAAGTGTCGAAGTGTCGAAGTGTCGAAGTGTCGAAGTGTCATATGAGTATAACATATAAACTAATATGAATCAGATAAATTAAAATCAACGGATAGAATTTATGGGAAAGGAAAGAGATCTGGTATAAAGTCTCTTTAAGTGTATAAAATATACACTAATACTATCCGTTCAAAAAGAAGATCAACGGACCAGATTTTGAACAAATTCAAATTAAAAAGTTACCAAATTTGGAATTAAATATATCATAATTAAATCAGAAGGTACTTTCAGAACATTAAATTAAGATTTGTTCGTCAACAATCTCTCATCGGATTAGGTCGAACAATTCGTTCTGCGGAATCGCACGAAGAATCTACCTCCGTTGAATCTGCGTCGCTGCTTTCGTCATCTGCATAGCCGCGTTCGTCATCCTGTGTCGCCGATCTCGTCTTCATGTTTCGTCTCGAAATTAACCAACATCTAACCTACGCCGAACATCTTTTAATGTTTCCGCCACTGCCATGTTACCCCTTGTTGAAAAATTGTGAACTATATGATTATAGAACCATACAATAGGAAATTATGAACCATGAATATTGAAATAAACAAAAATTACGTTCAGATTGTTGAATTAGACATGGTCCAAAAAAATACATTATATGGTTCTGGAACCATGTATCATAATAATTAGACATGGTTCAAAAAATACATTATATGATTGTTGAATGAGACATGGTCCACAAAATTAGACATGTTCAAGAAATTACATTATATGGTTCTAGAACCATAATGTTTGTATATTTGGACCATTCGTCTTATGTATAATATTTGCAATGAAGCGCTTTTAAACTGAAAACCCTGATCGATCGAAATTGTTTATGACCCATATATCACGTTAGGTTGTACCTAGCATATAATAATCAATAAAATAGTTGATTCTGATATGGTTCAAAATTTTGATGTATATGGTTCTAGAACCATACTTTAAAATATTTTGGACCGTGTTAGTACATAATGGAATCACGATTGATTTAGGAAGAACGTAACCGATATAATTAGTTGCAGGATAATAGAATTACGATATAATTAGTTGCAGGACAAAAACATAATGGAATTATTATTGATTTAGGAAGAACGTAGTCGATATAATTAGTTGGAGGATTTTAAGGATATGATATATAAAATTGTAAACATAATCTTCAGTATATTTGTTCTATGGAACATTACGGATTTGCCCTTTAATTGTTATTTTGGTAAGTATTTAAATGTTTATTAAAACCGTTGGATTGAAATCAATCTACGGTTGGAATAGTTTTATATTTTATACCGGATAGTTTTATATTTTATACCAAAACTAACATTTTATACCTGATCCCTTCCCTATGGCAAATCTATAATTAATTAGGTTCCAATTAGAGAATAAATATATTTTAAATAATTCGTTGAGGGCAATTTGGGATCCATAAAAATTGATGACATTGGTTATCAGCTAATTTTAGCCACAAATTTTGGTGATTCAAATTCACATTCGACTAGAGAAGACCACGGTCTACGCTGCGTCGCCCCGATTCACTTCCCACTCCGTTAGCATCCAACCACGAAAGTTGAGAATATCGTCCTTTGGCCTCTGTGTTGAAACTACTCTTAGTCTTATTTATTTGTGTTTGAATATCGATATGCAGAAAAAATTTAATGTCGGACAGTGACATCTTACTCGTAATTGCAGAACACGAGTCTCGGTTCGAAGATAAAGTATGAAGTTCTACGTTAATTATCGAACAGATTCATGGATTCAAGAATGATTGAAACTCGGAGCTGCATGGTTCAACACATGCAAAATAGGTGTAGGATTCATAATTTATCACTGTATGGTTCATGAACCATAATTCTTTATCGCAAGGTTCACACCGTATGGTCCAAAATTTATCACTACAAGGTTCATGAACCATATCTCCTTGTTCGTAGAAACATATGAAAAACGACCTTATATAGTCCTCAATGAAAAATTATCCGTATGATCCATGATTTATCACTACATGGTTCATGAAACATATTTCTTAATTTATAGAATCGTATGAGAAAGACTTTATGCGGCCCTCAAATGGAAAATGACTTATGGTTCGTGATTTTAAATTTCATGCTTATGAAATAAATAATACGATCAAAACCTAGTGTTGCATAAAAAATGCAAAAATAGTAGTATGGTTCATAATTTATCATTACACTGTTCATGAACCATACTTCTTTGTTAAGTGAACCATCTGAAAAAAGACCTTATAAGATACTTGACGAGCACGTCGATGAGTGGATCAAACTTAAATACAAAATACAAGCTAGCAAGCGACAAGTAGGGTCGAATCCAAAAGAGAGCAATTTAATTGTAGAGAACAAATATTCTAAAAATATAAAAAAGGGATTTCAATAATTGTTTTGAATCTTTTGATGCTTCAACAAATAAAAATATGAATAAAATATATATGTCAACAATCAATTCAGAAAGTTGTTTGCAACATCAAAAATTTGCTATGATAATATACAAATAATTATATAAAAGTCTTTATCTTCTATTAACCGCTAAGTTCTCAAGAAGATGACAATAGCATGAGTAAATTACAAACTAGCTACACTGCTAGGTTGATTAAAATGAAATCAAACAAACATCATACAAGACATGTAAATATAGTTTATCGCTAGACTACTCTAAACTAACATACAAGCATGTTAACAATAATCATCAAGACATGTTAACAAACAACTCTCCAAATTCGGTGAGTTTAGCTACACATAATATACATGACAAAATACAATGAAAATAAAAGAGTGAAGTAAAAAAATCACAATTTTTTGATGATGAAGATGAGGTCTTCTTTATCCTCTTCCGTTGTCACCACGGCTTTAGATTGAGCTGACTTTGTCTTCAAAAATCTAGAATATTCAAGCTTGCAAGAAATCTCCAAAATGGTGTAAAATGATGTAGAAAATGTGTGTAGTCCATGAAAAATTGAGAGAAAACTCTATATTATTTTCTTTATTACTTTTTCATTTTCATTGATAAAACGAAACACACCCAAATATTTATTTTAAATTTTTCATTAAAGTTTTTTCCCTCATTTTTTCATGCAACTAAACGGAGCCTAAAGGTATAAATCTTTTGTCATCTCAATAGAGATCTAGGAGGATATTAAAGTTTTGTAGGACGTTAGAACGTCATATTAATCGTCGGAATTGATTGATCTAACGATTGTGATTAAATTAAATTAAAATAGGTGTTTCTATTTGCAAAATACACGAACGATTAGGAATGACGGTAATAATTACAAACCGTTGGATGAATAGAAATTGAAGACTATGATGATTTCCTATTGTTCTACATATATATATGAATGTCCCTCCCGATCTTTTTCCTCTCAATAGATATTAATAACGTAAAAATTAAAAAATATACCAATTGATAATAAGGTTAGCCAAGTGGTAATAAGGAGGTAGATCATATGACTAAATACCCAATTTCGAATCTCTACTAAAGCAGTACTCTTAGTTTAAAAGCAAGACTTGCAAATTTGTATAATCGTGAGTAAAAATAAGATAGTTGATTTTCTATATTTGATAGTTGGGAAAATTGCCGAAAACCACCTCTTATAGGCCGTAATTGTCGAAAACCACCCCTTATACATTTTATTGCCGAAAACCACCCGTTGTTCGTTTCTTTTTTGCTGAATCACACATTCTAACGTTTTCCGTTCAATTAGTGTTAAATCTCCGTTAGATGGATTAATTAGGCATTAATTAGGTAGGTTAAATCTCCGACGGTGGTTTAACCTAATTAAGGGGTGATTTACTGTAATTACGGCCTATAAGAGGTGGTTTTCGGCAATTTTCCCCAATATTTATATGTCTCTCTAGAACTCAACTCTTAAGAGGACATATTAAACTTGGAATAGTGGCATTATTAATTTTGAGCGATATTTTTAGGTAAAATATGTGGTTTCAGTTTTGTAATCATAAATAAGAGGCATTTCCTTTTGTATAAATCTAGTTGTTTGATGCACAGTTATGTGCATATCGATTGAAATATATTACTATATTCTATATTAATCTTTAATACGACATTTATATTTGTAATCAATATATAAAATAAAGTAAATATGAAAGAAGTTAGGGATAAAATGAGAAAGAAAATGTTGCTTCAGAGGTAACCATAAATATACTCTTTGTGCTTTATATATGCGATATATATATATATAGGGGTTGTATCATGTGGAACCCTCCCTTTTCATGGATCCATGGATCCCCCTTTGCATCCGTTGATTGCATTTCCTGTTTGCATTTTGGACGCACCAGATTGTGCCACGTGTTTGCATTTTTGAAATGCACACGTGAGTTGCACATGACAAATGCACACGTGAGTTGCACATGCTCATTAATGCGCTGGCACAATCTGGTGCGTCCAAAATGCAAACAGGAAATGCAATCAACGGATGCAAAGGGGAATTCATGGATCCATGAAAAGGAGGGAGTTCCACATGATACAATCCCTATATATATATATGATGGAAAGAGATCAAGGAGGACATCCATTTATACGTAGTACAGTAGGACATCATCTCAACCATTTATTTCTAAAAATCTAACGGTTGAGATTGATAACCGTCATTAATATCAACCGCATGTGTATTTTGTATATTCAACTACCTATTTAATTAAAATCAACTTAATCTCAACCATCATATTAATGAAATGTATAACTGGTGGTTTTCGGCAATCACGGCCTATAAGAGGTGGTTTTCGGCAATTACGGCCTATAAGAGGTGATTTTCGGCAATTATTCCTGTTGAGATTTGGGGTTGAATTAATTGAATTTTATTAACCTAATTAATTGAATTTAATTAACCTAATTAATCCATCTAACGGAGATTTAACACTAATTGAACGAAAACGTTAGATTGTGTGATTCAGCAAAAAGGAAACGAACAACGGGTGGTTTTCGGCAATAAATGTATAAGGGGTGGTTTTCGGCAATTACGGCCTATAAAAGGTGGTTTTCGGCAATTATCCCTTGATAGTTATGTTAAATAAATGGGAAAAGATCTTGGAGGACAATCAAATATCTGTGACACTGTAGGACATGAATCATGATCTCAGTCGTTGATTTCTAATCATCAAACAGATGAGATTTAAAGTTCAAAAATAATTCAAATCCAACCGCCCCGTGATTTTTGCAAATTCAACCACCAACGTTAATAAAAACTAACTTTAATCTCAACCGTTAAATTAATCAAATCAATAATTGAGATTTTGTTCTTCCGTCTCACAAATACTTAATGTCCTTCTAGAACTTTACCGTATGTTAAATTTAGTTGTTAATTTAATTCGGAGATTAATAAGCAAAAACATGGAGGGCGGGGATTAGATGGTTATTTTCATTTAAATATGAACAATAAAAATTATAAAATTGATTGTTAAAAATGCAACGAAAACATGTGCGCAGTGTTATTAAACCCGACCCGACCCGGCGGGTTAACCCGGTTGACCCGGGATCCGGGTACCTAATCGGGTCGGTTTTCTTGTTGACCCAAAAATGCAATTGACCCGGGTTGACCCAATCAACCCGGTCGGTTCAACCCTTGACCCGGTCGGTTCAACCCTTTGACCCAACCAATTGAACCGATATTTAATTTTCTAAAAATCTTTTACATTAAGATTCGAACCCTAGACCCCTTTCAATGCTCTAAAACCCTAACCACCGAACCTAATTCATTTACTTAACATATTATGAGAATTAAAATTGATAAATATACTTTTAAATTCATTTACTTTACACTTTATGAAAATTAAAATTGATAAATATATTTTTGAATTTATATATACATTTAATATTATATATTTGATATAAACATTGACCCCAGGGTCGACCCGGGTTGACCCTTTAACCCATTGACCCAGTGACATAACCGGGTCGACTACCGGGTCGGGTTTCACAACAGTGCATGTGCGTCTCTTTTGAATTATTTCCTACGAATAATAAAAAGATGCATAAATAAAAATGCAAGAAATAAGGCGCAATTCAAAGTTCCCTGAAACCCTAACCCCAAAATCGGTTAGACTCCCCTGCCCAAAATAGTATCTTTGTCCGAGAGCTTGATTTGGGGCCCTGTAGGCTGCAGGCGTAGCTGATTCGACTTCGCAAACGTGTACTGATTCCACCAGCTCACTAATCAAAGGTATGAATTTTGATTGTTAATGTATTGGCAGTTGACGAAGTTGCTGAATTTGTGGCCTTTCGAAGCGTAGGAAAGTGGGATTTTGATAATAAGCTTCTTGGAATGTCTGTTTGTGTCACTAATCCTTTGGTTTTTTTTATTATGCAGTGAACGGTTTGATAAATTGACCATGACGATATATTGAAGTTTTCTGCTCATTTTTCATTCTATTCTTGTCGTGGACTAGATGCAGTTTCCGTTGCAATAAACTTGTGATGACTCCATGTTTTCTGTAAGAGGTCTGAATTTTAACTTATTTTAAATTAGATGGACAGAGCAAGGCAAGAAAAGGTACAAAGATTTGAGGATTTTGTAGACCACCGATTGAAACCTGATCTTGTGAAAGCTATTTCTGAAAGGTAACTTAAGGACCTGGTTAGGCCCAAGCTTATATTAACGAATTCATCCTGTGTACTCTTTAGTCTCTCCTATTGCAAGCTAACTGTTTTGCTTTTGTTTTCTTTGATCTTTTGCAGGGATAAGGTGTTTGAGAAGCAAAAAGTCTTGTATTCTTGATGATAACAGTTCACTTAAGTCTTTTTGAATATTTTTATTGTTGGTGAGAATGACAACTTAATCTAGGATATGAGGATTGTCAAATTGATATCATATGTGCCCTTTCATGTGTGAGTGTCACAAATCACTTTCCAGGGTTTGTTTCATCTTAACTATGCACTAACAGCTCAGATTTGAAAAAGAACATTCAAAATTTGGAAGAAAATAGTGTAACTAATCTCAAAACGATGGTGAATCTTGGCTCTGAAGTATATGCTCAAGCAGAAGTGTAAGTATAAATATCAACCTACTTTGTTTAGTCACCAGATATATGATTACTTAATGTCAATTCATTTCACATTACTCAAATGTTTCTGCTTGGCTTTATTTATGTAGCGAGACATTGTTGGTCCATGTAGCAACAATCAGTTATTAAGCTTAATTATTTTCCTTCTTTGTGTGGATTCTTATCGAATTGGAAGTATGTTTACAATTATTTTCATCACCAATAATCTCCTTATGTTAATGTTTTTTTGCAGTCCAGATACCCGTCATGTATTTGTAGATGTAGGACTTGGATTTTATGTGGAATTCACATGGTCTGAAGCTCTTAAGTTTATATCTAAGCGAGAGGAAAAGTTGGCCAAGTATGTGGTTTCCTAACTGATTTTCAGCAAGTTGCTTCAATTTATTAGTCTTTTAACTTACATTTCATTTGCCATTTTTTGCAGGGAAATTGAAGACTACACGCGATTGATTGCGTCAATCAAATCCCAGATCAAACTGGTATGCTATTATCATCTAAATATCTTATAAAAAACTTAGAAAATAGATGAAACACTTTCACTTTTTTACTCATAAAAATTAAATGGCTTGGGTTGGCGCCTAATTGATTTCTTTGTTTGTCGGTGAATCCATCATGTTGTCGAGCTTCTATTCTGCTTTGATCATGCAATGTTATGGCATACTTAACAACATCACAAAACTCATTTCATATTTGTTGCCAAGGTGCTTGAAGGGATACGGGAACTTCTCAATCTCTCCGACTGAACCAGCTTCCTTGGAGGTCTTTCCATCTCTGGTATTTGGCTTGCGACCCTGGCAATGGCTAGCATTGACATGCTCATAGATAATGGCTGTCACATAGATGGAAACTCTGTGCATGAATCTACCTGTTAAATTTGTAATCTGTGAAAGTCTTCCTTAAGTTATCAGCTTTACTTCTCCACACTACCCCTTCCAATTTACCTGTTAGAGTTTGCGGAAGAATATGTCTTCATGACTGTTTGCAGGAGTAGTAACCGGAAGCATGGTCATTAAGGTTCCTGCGTTAGAAATTTGGATTCCCAAGTAAAACTTATTCATATGCATATCCAGCTTGAGGTCTTGACATTGCTTGTACAACGTTACTTTTGGCTACTGTCATGAGATTAACTTATTCTTATACATAACACATACCATTTTACATAGATATGGGTCGGTCAAAACCCTAAAGGACTCGGGTCAACTAGAGCATACTCAAGAAGACCCGGATCGCCAGCAATGAAATCTAAGTCCTCTTCATCCATGGCCACCCAAGCTTCAACCCCTTCACCATCTCTCGTCTCTATCAGCACCACTACATTCAAAAACACATCCGCCTTGATCGCCTTGTACCCGACCCACGCTGCCCCGCCCCATCCAAAATCTACTTCATAAAACCCAAACCTACACCAGCTACTAAATCCAATAAATCCGACCCGCAACCTGAATCTTGATCCGTGATCACTCTCACTGACTCTGCGTCTCTGCCACAAGTTGGATCGCGTCAGCTTCTGTCCCTCTCAGCCCGTTCAGAAACTCACTGTCGTTCAAACAACTCAGTTTGTATCGTTGGTGCTTTCCTTGAGAGTGAACTATGAAATTACTTTGTAGTCTTCATTGTACCAAAACTTTCATCGAAAGCGTGAGATTCCTTACTTTTATGGTGTAAATGTTGATGCTTGGGTAACTCAGGTTGATTTTTTTACACATTACAAAATCGGCGATGAACAAAAGTTAGCTCTGGAAAAATCTTATATGGCGGGTGAAGCCCTTGAGTGGTATCGACAATGGTATTCCGAGTGGCATTACAAAGTGATTTATTAGTTTTCAGATGACTTCATGGGAGGATTTTGTGGTGGATTTAAACAAGCGGTTCAAGAAATCAGACTTATATGAGGAAATCAACATCATTTTGAAAGTGATATAGCATACCACAATGAAGTTTTCCAACAAACTCAAAGATTACAAAAAAGGAATTCAAAATATGCAAACCTGTATACATGAACTTGAAGTAGCTAGAGCGGAAGAGGAGATGACTTTGGATGTAAATCCGGATTCGTTGATGGCAGCGCCATTAATCGTTGAACTTGAAGAATATGTGAACTGCAACATATCGGAGGTAGTCACTATTACTTCTCCAGTAATACTATTTCATAATGATGCCAACAGTGATGATGTTGCATGCGAAAGTGCGGAATTAGGACCTGTAACTTCAAAACATGTGTTGGATTGTGCTTGAATTTTTCTGCACTGCAGGTATTTGTGAAAATGTCTACAAGGCATTTCTTAATCATGATATGCCATATCACTGGTTTCAAAGTCAGAAAATACTTAATGATGTTTTATTTTTACTGGAATGGTTTGAGAAACCTCCTCCGTTTCCTCCTGACAATACTCTGAAAATTATCCCTAAGCAAGGTCATCTCCCTTTGACAGTGTTTGAGATATTGTTTAAACGGTGCATTGCTGGATTCACTTCCATTGTTATTTAGAAGCAACTACAAGTGCTTGCAAGTGGAGAAGTTTTTTGAGACTCTTAAAACTTCTTGAATTCTACATTGGATTATCTACCATTCATGTTGTTCAAGAATGCCTACAATGGATCATCATGGAAGACACCACAACTTGTGCTTCGTGTTCATACCGACAGATATCGTTATTGTTACAATGATGATCAAAGAGAGGAAAACGAGTCTGGAGAAACTATGGCACAAAGCTGAGGCTAGATCTAGAGTGCTTTTAATCACTTGTTGTTCATTTCGTGGTGCAGACATATTGATACTGCAACTCAAGTTGAATATGTTTCTTGGTTTGGAATCGGGTTGGTTTTAGAGTGACATTGAGTTTCATTTCTTTCAAGTCTTTGATCTCTTCAAGAGCAGACAGAATCCATATCCCGATAGTGGGAAGTTAATTATTCTCAACACTAGAGGTAAACTGATCAAGTTTCCATTAATTGATATTCTTTGGATCATTCGACAACAACAGACCTTATTATGTGATCTGAAAAAGATCAGAATTATCAACTCAATCATTGACCGGTCAACCATTGTTGTGTGGATTTCTATGCTTCTCTTTTTCTAGCATCACAGAGAAGTGCTTCATTCTCTCCACTAACAACAACACCTTGTCATGATCAGCGCATTATTTAGGATGGTCTAAATGTATCTTCAAATTGCTTGAGCTTTATACGTGTCTGCAATCTTTTAACATTGTCAACAATGGCCTCTCAATATATCCAGTTAGAGGAAACTTGAGACTCTATTTAGGAATTACGCTAGAAGTTAACAAGAACAGTGGTACATATAGGATCAAGAACGAAATCAACCCGTAACTGTCTTGTTTTTCATTTCCACCGGCTACATACTTCATCTGTTTTTATTGGGATTCGAATCTTCAAGACCAAAAGACATTGACTAGCAGCATGAGAATATGGCTAACTGACTGCATCCAAAATTCTAATGCTACGTCTATGTTGCACTTTGATTTACTTTTGAGCAATGGATTATCAGACGACTATGCTTTCGCATCAAAATGGAACAAGTTACTTCGGGTTCACAGTGGCTTTGGAAAGCCTTTATCCTTTAGATGTTTGATATTGGGTGCTCTCGCTCGCACCGAAGGCGTAGAATATTTTTGCAGGGGCTTTTTTAGTCTAAGTGGATGGCATCATCTTTCGATAAAGAATTTGTTATTTGATGTCATGAACAAATTCTAGAATGAAGACCGTGTATTCTATTATACATTTCCTGATCCAAATAGAATTTTGAAATTTTTTGAATTGAATTCCATATCAGTGGTCTTGTTTGGCCAATTAAGTTTACATTTCGCGAACATATTAGTTGCTGCCGACATGATTTGTGTAGGCGATGTTGTGTTAAACCATTTGCAATTTTCAAAAAGGGCTTGTTCTGCATATCCTCGGAAGATACTTGTGAAACTAGCGTATGTGGTTCACACAATAAAGCTAGCCATTACAGGGACATTATTTCGGCTGACTTATATCTGTGTTTGCAACCACTATGTGCACGAGAAGCGGATTGTGACATTTATAGTTGCTGACCTCATATGGGATAAACAAGCCCTTCATGATCAGATGAGAATAAAGCATGATACATATAGAGCACCTGGCTAGTTAATGTCTTATGTTTTATCATCAAAGTTTAACAAATTACACTGGTTTGACTCGGATGATAGACTACGTTTATTTCTTGGGTTCTTCATGTCACATGCATTAGTGGGTAAAGAAAATATCAGACACGACCTTCTTGATCAAGCTGAAGAGATATTGCTCGGACGGATTTGTTACCTAAAATTATACACACTTTTCTTAAGAATTCAAGGCCACCCCTGCTTGTATTTCCTAAAACTGTTCATTGGTGAAGAACAACTTCATATGAAGATTTATGCATCGGATTCCCTCCCTTTGAGCCCAACGTCTTGCACTCCGCCATTGAATATCAAAGCAACCAAAGATGCAACTACTCATGAGACATTTCCTCAACTGAATTGAGAAGACATTTCTTTAACTGAATTGGTTATGTTGTGGATCCTCATATTAAGATTTTTCATCATCTCTTTTTCGAGACCATTGGAAACATCGACCTTGAGGACAAGGTCATTTTGAAGGGCCAAGGAAATGATACGAGCATAGAGATGACAAAGTGGCTTATGTCCTAATTATCGGGGCTTTATTAGAAAAATGAATAACTATTGCTATTATCTGACAACGTAGTATCTTGTACGACTTAGTATAAAAGCCAAGTATTAGAATGGAAATGAGAAGCAATTAATGAAACCCTAATTTCCTATATTCAACTCCCTGCCTCCTCTCCCCAATCTCGTTTACTTCTCATCTCTTTCGTCATCTAATTTCTCATCTTTCTGCCGGCCACTGGTCATTTTATCTCACTTGTCCCCGTTTATCCAATACAAACAACTTAGTTTGTATCAATCAACTGGAAGGAGCTTGTTGATTAATATCAAATTGAGTTGTTGCAAGAAGCTGTGAAGGTTGGAGTTGACTTGAGCCTCAAGGTACCGTACACCTTCGTCTTTGCAGTCGATGGTGGGTATAACTTGTGAAAAATTTGGGATAATGATTTTCTAAGAAGTTGGAGCTTTCGAGTTAAGTCTAGTATGTGTTCGTGGCGTTGGGTGTAGAAGAGGACTATGGATGCATAAGGAAAGGGGAGGAGTTGGTCGAGTGCGGAGAGTTTCAAGTGTCGGAGATAGGAAGGTGTTGGGTAAACCGGTTTAATGCAAACGTCGTTTACATTCGTAACTTTCATGGAGCTGAAGTAAGCAAAGGTAAGTTTTGGAGTTTGAAGTTTTTGTGGAGAATCTTTGATTTTGTATTGCAAGTAAGGTTAGGAAGCATACAAAACAAAGAGGGGATGTGAATAAGGAAGAAAAAGACATTGAAGATAAATGAGTAGGTAGGTCAGTTTTGGTCCTTCTCGTAAGACAGAAATCAGCATGGTCCTATCTCTGAAGAAAAATGTGTTTTTGGCCACGTTCAATTCAATTATTATTCTCTTCTATCATGCCTCTTGGCACTCCTATTCTGTCCCATCGGAAATTAAACCAAAATTGGCTCGGTAATATAACACTTATGACTTCGGCTCTTGACAACTTAACCCTTGATAAATTGGTTCAATTTCTTGGTTGTGGGGCAAGTCACCTAAACATGTTTGATCCAACTTATATTTCTATAGATAGGGTTAAGTTTTAGTAGGACATTAAATATTTGTGAGACGATATGACAAAATCTCAACCGTGGATTTGAGTAAGCTGATGGCTGAGATTAAATTTGAATTTTGACTAAAATGGGCTGCTGAGTTTACAAATATACAGACGGTTGAATTTGGTAGGTATTTTTAATATAAACTTCGTCTGAATCCGCTAGATTGATGAAAATCAACGATTGAGATAATCTGATAATGTCCGACGGTCCTACAAAACATTAATCCTTCTAGAAACATTTCCTTTTCGAATAATTCAGGAAAATATTCATAGTACAAATATATAAAAATCGAGTGTCAGGTGAGTTTAAAAAATATCATATTCACACTAATAAGAATTTAAACAAGGATTTGTAGAGTTCTTCTCAAATATTTTACGGATTGTTCATAAATATAGAATATCATAAATGCATTCAAATGTAACTCGTTTATTATTGAACGAGCATTGATCAAATTTATATCTATTTTGATCGTTAAATAATTATCAAATTAGAATCATACATATGTGTTTGGATTCAGACACTTTTGTAACGATGGGATGGTTGATTTGAAGATTTTGTGGTTAGTTAATGTCCTTTGTGACCAAGGGTGGAGGTGTCGGTTTCGAATATATATGGTGCGGAGTGATGAGTGGCATTGGGCAAAACCTTCGGTTGCTGCTGATGGGTTTGGTGGAACTGCTGGTGTTGAAGTTGATGGGGTTCTTCATTGGATAGTGAAGGATTCAGCACGGGATGGTGATTTGTTTATATTGACGTCTGATTCGAGTAATGAGACTTGTGGAAGGATTGACTTGCCTAAAGGCGTGGATTTGTCAAGTGAGTGTAGAAAGGAGCTCCATGCTAGTTTTGACGTTCAATCTCCGTCGCTTGTCTTGATTTGTGCAGGAAATAATTTGGTTGATTTGTGGACTATGAAAAAATATGGAGATAGAACGTCTTGGATTAGACAAGTTATAGTAGTCAAACCTGGCATCAAGACAAGATTTTAGGGCATTGCAGTTTTACAAATCAAAGTGCGCTTTGCAAATATAAAAAAGGGCCTGCAAGATTATCTGTATCTATGTTCAACTACGTCGAGAATTGTATGTCCCTGGAAGACTACTCATGGACGATGGATCTGCTCAGACGATACCCCGAATAAAGTCAGCGTAGTTTGTAAGCTTTTAATTTTTTTCTTTGATAAATCCAAGTACTTCAGAATGCGGCAGTTGTCTGTCACATATACTGTTGACAAATCCTGCAAGTTATATCGTTATATTTTTGTAGGAGAAACGTAGAAAATTCAGAGTGAAGGAGCGGTCAGTTTTCATGAACTATATGTCTGCAAATCCTCAACTTAACTGGATTTAATGTTCAAAATTACTCTGTATCAAAAAAAAATGTTCAAAATTACTCTTCACAAACTTTATGTCTGCAAATCACGTTTGTACATTTTTTCTATAGCACAGATGTGTATGTACTGTTGTTTTTCTGAGGGGTGCTGCATTCATCGATGTTTGGTGCATACCGAACGTTGAAAAGATCGAAATACCCCCGAACAAAGGGATAGACAAAAATGGGGGTAAAGATACTTTTGGAATGACAGAAGTTATTTTACTATTATATTCTCGAACATTAGTGAATCCTATATGCAGAGAGGGATAGTTTGGTCATTTTGATGATCAATTAGCTCCGACTGCTAAATCCTATTATAGAGATATTTTGGTCATTTTGATGATCAATTAGCACCTATGATCGATGCTTCTAGTATTTCTCTGTTTTGAGACCATGTCCATAGGGGTGCAAACGAGCCGAGTCGAGCCGAGTATCAGGTTGTTCGAGCCTTACTAGCATGAGCTCGAACTCGACTCGAAAAAATATTAAAGTACTCGAGCTCGATTAGAGCTCGAATCTTCAAAAAAAATTGAAATACTCGAGCTCAATTAAAGCTCGATAGGAGCTCGAGTCAAGCCCAATGGGCTACTCTGAAGTTTGAGTTTTTTGATTGAATGAGTTGGCTATTTATTTACATTCTTAAGTGACTCCTAGCAATTAGCGATGTGGGATTGAATGGGTTGGATTGAATGGGCATCTACACTCCTACCAAAACAAAGAAAATCACAACGTCATCGTTCAGCATGATTATTTTCACGACAAACCTTTGAAACATGCTTGCCGTATCCCACTTCCAGCTATACTTAGCTGTCTCAATCTCAACGCCCTACTCTCCGCGCCACATCTCACTATTCTCTGCCATCAACTCATTCAAGTCGGTGATCTCTTCACTAACAAATTTATTAATTGTTTCAAACATGATAACATTACACTTATTAATTAAGTATAAATCGAGTATTAATTGAATATTAATCGAGCATTAATCGAGTATTAATCGAACTTCAATCGAGTTGGTCACGAGCTTATTCGAGCCGAGCATCAATGTGTTCATGTTCGGCTCGTTTAATAAACGAGTATCAAATTTTGTTCAAGCTTGACTCATTTATAAATGAAGGAGCTTTGACCGAGCTTTGACCGAGCTTGTTCACGAGTAGCTCGCGAGTGTATCGGTTCGTTTGCACCCCTACATGTATAACTATTTCCATAATGTCTCTGTGTAACTTGCTCATCTTTACACTCTTAAATAAGTAACAAACTTAGACGACATACTGCATCTGTAAGCTCCTTGCCTGTTCTCCATATTAAATGCTTATGCGTGCAACAAACTGAGACATTGTCATCCAAAGTAACCGATAAGTAGATAACCAAACCCAATTATATGCGCAATGATGTATTGGTATAGGTATACGATACTAAGCAACACAAAATGTAACTGGTACATAACATTTTCGGAGGTTGAACCAACAACACAGTGGGGTACTTCATAGACTCGTCGATGACAGAACGCACCTATACATATTTCACGCGTACATACGAGGAGAGAATTATAGTATAAACTACAACATTGCGTATATGCAAGAGGCAGGGATGATTTATGCTTGAAGTAATCATCTGACCAAATGCTGTCCTGCAGCACTACTCTTGCCATCATCAGTGGAGCCAAATACAGGACTTGTAGCTCGGAGATTACACAGCAAAGCATCACGACCCGTAAGGACTGTTTGAAAAAAGCTATCGACTTTTGTTGTCAGAAGATCTAGTCCATTGGAAAGTTCCTCCACATTCTTTTCCAGATGTGAAATTGTATCCTGCAATTGTTGAGTGTCAATACAGCTGCTACCTTCTTCAACCATAGGATATAGTTTCTTGACCACAGTTTCAATGGCTTCGAGATCCTTCAGTGCTGATTGCCTTCCAGCAGAATATGTAGTTCTGATCTCCCCGTTAATAGTTGACTGCGACTGCAAGAAAGCATCTGCCCACTGATACGTGTTAGGAATGGGCAAGTCTATCAAAATTTTGGAGGAGCCAGTAAACGCAGCAGTAAAAACACCACAGATAAACACAGTTGCTGCCTTCACACCATACATGGCACGCATCAGAACCTTTCCTTTGATCGAATTCTTCACCTTGGGCAGATCCAGGGACTCAACAAGGGACCCCAACACGGTGCAGCAGTCTTCAAGCTTGGGGTTTTTGATACACATGTATTTCTTCCATCCATCAATTGAAGATCGAGCTTGCATAAACTGCGTGGATGAATCCGATTTCAAATTATGCAAAGCACACTTAAGCATAAGATTTCCTTGGTTGAGTCGTGATATCTCTGAACTAAATGCAATACATATGTCTAGCAACTTGACACTATTGTTCAAGTAGACATCAATCCATTTATCATCCCAGTCACAAACAGGAAGCACGAGATCAGTAATTAAGGATTTAATATCATCATGAGTTTCATTCAACAACTCCATCGCTAATTGCATCCATGCCAAACTCAAAACATCCTCTTTCCTTTCAGGCATTAGCCTCCTTAACCTCTGTGCAAGTCTCTCCTCGAAAGCATTCAAAAGCGCAAGAAGCTCAGGAGACAGAAAAGAGTCGTTTTTTGGCTTCAACATTCTGAATGGGTTGCCAAATGAAAAGGAAGGCCTCTGAGCATCTTGAGGACGACTCATCTTAACCTATACAACTACAAAAGATTAACACTTTCAGTCAAAAATTGCGCAAAACACCATGAAAATAACTCTCATCAATCCCGATGGTTTCGATATCCATCAATTCTTCACAGCAAATTATGAGCAACACAACATCATATAATACAACCAAGGCCACAACCAAATCCTATCGTGCAGCCAAGCTATACATATAAATACATTCATATAATAAAATCAAATCTTTATTACTCTAAACATTAAATATGAACTTGACTGAGCTTTTATGAATTGGATCCAGACACAAATACCTCGTACACAATCAAAACAACAGTTTCAAAACGACTTTGGAAAATCTGAAGATGAGATTTTCTCAAGAATTGAAACGATGAAGTTAATTAGAGCAAGAAATGGAATACCTTGGAAAGTGAAATGGTTTAGACTAATCGGAGAGGAATGAAATGAAGAAGCTTCAAGAAACCCTAAACACTGAAAAACTTGTGGGTGCTGTGTGTTTTGTTTTCGTCCGGTTTAGGGGAATCGTCGATTGTTGCCACGTGGCGGAAATCTGAATGTGAGCCGTTGGGAGGAAACCGACGGCTGGGATCAAATCACGAAGCATAGTCTAAAAACTGGATAGATAAGAATTGGAATTAAATATGTTAGACGAATAGATCTATAAAGTTAAATATCTACTGCGGCGGCCGACAGTTTATGACTATAGCAATGATATTCACCGTCTGCCGTATGATTCTGAGTTTCTGACTGTCATAATATTTGATTATTGATAGAGACTTGCTAAATGCTAGGAGCACCGATGGATAGGGAGGTGCTCATCGCACCCCACACGTAGGCCATAACATTTAGCCTTTGGGTTCGAAAGTCTTAAGGCCGGCCTTAAGCCTGTTCGGTTCAAAACTCGGTCATACCCTAAGTTTGACCCTAAAAAGACTGACCCTAAGGGTCAATAATCGAACATGGGATGTGGTGGCAAAGCCCAGCCCTGCCCACGAGTCCCAAAATATATTTGTATATATTTATAAAATCTTTAGTATAAGCTTAATTTTATTTAAATATATAGTTTTATGTTTTATAAAAATAATATAAGTATTAGATATGTTAAATCAATCTATAAATGGTTGATTATTCATGTTATAAATTATAAATACTAGTGCTTAGTGCACAGTACATCCTGTGCTAAAAATAACAGTAGAATATAATCAATTGGATATTAAATAAGGTTGAAGATTAAATAGTAATACTCTAATTATAGCTTCTAGAAGACATGTCGCTCAAAATGAAAATTGTGACAAAACCTTTAAATTACAGTATAAATACAAAATACATACGTGATAATGTTTCGAGAAGATAGAGCTCATCATCATGTTTAGACATATTTAAAATTATTATGCGCGTAAGATTAAAACTGTTTTCTAATATCTTTGGTCCCGGTATCCAGAAAGATGGAAGAGTCCACCCTGTCGAAAAAAATAGCCGGCTCAACGGACCAAAACACAATCAATATAATCCATCATATTCTGCACCAAAAACAAATATTTAAAGACCAAATAAACGCAATATTTGAATCTCAAATTCTATAAACATGTGAAATGTCTCTCAAAACTCGAATTCATATAAATTATAGAAGACATGTAATCCTATTTATTCTTCACAAACATAACATCAGTTACACGGTCCCGCAATTTCAAGATCAGTATAATCTGTGCATTACATCGTGAGATGTTACACCACTGGTAACGAAAGAACAATTATGCTTGATTTTTATGCACAAACGACAAATACATCGACTGTATAAGAAAATGAAATCATGCACAGTTCAACACAGCAACTGGGATAAGAAAATGAAATCATGCATACCCCTTCAGTTAAAGAAAATAACTTTAAAAGCCACCAACTTAGAAGTCTTCAATTCTAGAACTTTATACACCGCCCAAAATGATCCTTCCCTTGCAATCTTCATTTCAAGCAATCGTTGCATACCCCTTCAGTTTACCTTTGCATAATTGGGAGAAATATCAATAGCTCTGTTGCAATCACGAATACACTCCGCCATCTTATTCATTTTCTAACAGAAATCAAGAAAAAACATAAACATGACATCATATATATACCTCTTACATGATAAACAACAAAGCACTTTACAAACTAATCAGCCTCTCGCCAATATGCACTATTCTAGTCATTAACTTAATAGAATCAGACTCACATACAAAGATGAAGCCCTGTTAACATACAGGGTAGAAACCAAATTCTTCTCCGTATCCACAGCATCTACCGGCGCAACACGTAATGCCTGTTTGTCAATCACAAATATAGTTCTCAAAAACCTAACACATTCTTTGCTGGAAAAAAATATTCCAACCAAATTGCAAAAAAATCACCTTAGAGTAAAAATACATAGCAGATGGATAGTCTCCTTTACTGAAAACCGAGTTTCCCTTCCGCTTCAAATTCAAAGCAGATTCAAGGAAGTCAATTAAAATAATGATTTTAAGAATTTAATTACCAACGAAGTAAAGCGAACCATGCGGAAGTGATGGCTTTGGAGACAGAAGTGCTGGAGAGCGAAACATGTTGATGGAAGGTCGTCTGTACTCTGTACCGCTTTCTTCAATCGCGCGTTTCAATTCTTGCGGCAGAATCGACTTCAGCTTCTCCATGTTCTTCACGATGCGATGCCTAGTGAACAAAGAAGCGTTTCAAGTGAAGGCGGTTGTAGCAACTTTTCAGTTTTGAATTGGGGATAACCGTTAGAATGGGTTCCCCAATTCTTAATAGGAAGATAAAAGAAAAATATATTAATAAAAAGAAAATAATGAGGCTTAGGACTGCCTTAAGGCCGGCCCGACCCTGCCCTTAAAAGTTTAGGGTTTGTGGCTTCAAAGAGCCTTATAAATTAGACAAAGCCTAGCCCTACCCGATTTTAATGAAGATTAAAGAGTACATAAAATTACGCCCGGTCCGGCCCTAAGCCTCATATATAGGGGTCCGGCCTGCACTACCCGGCCCAATGTTGAGGTGTACCCGCACGACAAAAATCCATTTGGCAAAAGACTTTAAATGCCCCTCCATGTTAACTTAATTACATAATTAATCTT
This sequence comes from Sedum album, assembly GCA_006409495.1. Taxonomy (NCBI): domain Eukaryota; kingdom Viridiplantae; phylum Streptophyta; class Magnoliopsida; order Saxifragales; family Crassulaceae; genus Sedum; species Sedum album. The sequence goes on from QZGG01000685.1 coordinate 84,105, forward strand.
ACATATTTAATTAAATATTAAATATTTTTTAAATTCTATTAAATTCAAATTCAACTAAATTAAACTAAATTATAAATATTATACAAAATTTCTATTGTTCTAAAATATTTTTTATTTTGCAAAACTTATGTTTAAAACATTAATTTAGATTCATGAAAACATACAACAATACTAAAATAAATACATAAAATAAAATATATCTAACTAATATTTCCTCCAAATTAAACATAAATACAACAAAGAACAAGTTTGACAATACAACAAAAAATAGATTTGACAATACAACAAAGTACAAGTTTGACAATACAACAAAAGATAGATTTGACAGTACGATACAAAATAGATTTGACAATACAACAAAGAAAACAATACAACAAAAATATGACAATGCAATACGAAACACAAAGTAGATTTGACAATACAATACGAAACACAAAATAAATTTGACAATACACGAAATAAATTTGACAATACAACAAAAAATAAATTTGACAACACAACACGAAATAAATTTGACAATACAACACAAAATAAATTTGACAATATAATACAAGATAGATTTGACAATACATTACGAAACACAAAATAGATATCTCACCGTAAAATATATTCATACATAATTTTTAATAAAAGGTAGATATTAACTTATAGTGGAAGGTTCTAGGAGGACATACATCTTTTAGTAAGACGGAAGGACATGATCTCAGCCGTCGATTTTTATCAATCCAACGGTTGATATTGGCAACCACCAATCATCAACCGCCCTTGTTTTTTGTAAATCCAACTACCTAATTAATTAAAAATCAACTTTAATCTCAACCGTCAAATTAATCAAATCAACGGTCAAGATTACGTCCTTATGTCTCACATAATTTATATGTTTTTCTAGAACCCAACTCTTAATTTATAATATATATATATATATATTTAGTATAACTTAAATTTTAATTTAATCAATAACGTACATATTAAAAAAAATTGTGTTGTATTTAACTTATAGATTATTTTGCATTGACTATATAAATATATAATTTTTTTATGTTAATTTATAAATAATTTTAAATCAGTATTTTTTTCTAAAAATATCATATTTAAAAAATAAAATAAATGATATATGAAAGATATATATAAATTGGGGTAATAGTAAAGTTAAGGGTATAATGGTAAAAATCTGCGGGACCCACGGAGGGGTGTATGAAAAGTGAGGGGGTGGGGGTGTGAGGAGAATCTCCCGATGGATAACATTGCCTCGGCTAGGGATGTCCATTGGGTCCTAAAGCCCTAAAAAGTCTTAAGGTCCGATCCGGTCTAAGTCTAGGCCCGGTCCGCACTCAAGACCGATAAAAAGCCCGAGGTCGAAAGTCCCGAGCCGGACTCGGGCTTGAATTTCGAAGCAAGACCAATGGTACACAATTCTTGACCCTTTAATTAGGTTGAGTTCTTAAAAAATCTAAGAACTAAACCTAATTGTGATTATTCAATACAACCAGATTAGACTAGCAAACCTAAACACATACAACTCAAAACAATATCATCTGGAGATGAAAGTTGGCTAAACCTTGAATTGAAAACATCTTTAGCCAAACAGTAGAGCCACCGCCTCAGCCAACACACCTGCTCCATCGTGTCAACCTTCGTCTGTACTCGTTCAAGACCTTCCAGTGAACTACTGTTTGGAATTGATTGAAGGCTCGCTCTCAAATCGCACTCAACATCGCTCGTCTGAATCGCTGATTGAAAATATAAGCCTAAATCTGAAATTTGCATCGGTTTTAAACCCTTGTTTTGTGCCCCTCAAAGCGACAACAACAACAACTAGATGAATATCGCAACACAACCTCCAAACACCGCACGCCTACAACAACAATGTTGTCGTTCCATTTATCTTCAAAATCCAGTTGCGCTTAGCTAAATGACGTCGTTACACACTATTTCAATCCTTTAGCCAAAAACAGCCAAGTCTGAAACTCAGTTCCTACTGTAAACTTCAAGCCACATTTCCGACCAGAAAGCGATCATAATACAAGCTTCAAAAGACTCATATTTTATCCTCAGCATACAAGCATAAGATTCAGATCAAAGTACAACTCAAAATTTGACTTAATTCTCAACAGTTAGGTTATATAGATCATAGGGGTGAGCTCCAACAATAGAATTTCAAAGTATTTGTGGATGTCGTTCTTTGTTGGAAGGAAATAGTCTGAAGGTTTCGTAACTCCGGCTGAAAAATATTAGAAAAGATACATTATTGGCATTCTAAACAACTGGATGTAGGTGAAAATTGGTTATAATTAATCAATACTGATGGCAATGTCGTTGTATCCTATGTCCTGCTTTCTTATTCCTTATAAAGCAGTTAATAAACTGCATTCGCTAATAAAAGCTCTCTGGTTGAATCATTCTGCAAATGCTTGAAAGATCAATTGGATTAAATGGTCTACTGTGCAAGAAGCCAAGGTAAATGGAGGACCGGGGTTTAAGGATTTGAAAGTTATTAATTGCGCGCTTATTGGGAAACAACTTTATCCTAATTCCTTGACTTCTTAACTGTTGAAAGCAAACTACCTTCAGCAAATATTGCTTCTGTTGCCACTAAAACTTATAGACCTTCACCTATCTGGCATGAATTTTGGAAAGTTCTTCAAGTTTTGAAACCTTTTATTATGTTAATTCTGGTGTTGTTCTTTGGACATGCAGTTCTATTGGGGTGTCATAAATAAAGTCGGCATATTATTGTTTCAAGGATCAAATGTCAAATAGTTATACTCGTAATAATTTTCATAAAGGCCAAAGTTCTAATTATTTATCTATTTGAAGGTTTTAGAGGTGTTTTTAAAAGTGCGTGTTCGTCGAAAAGTTTGGTATTCCAAATGGTAATAATTTAGTTTATAGGCATTGTTAGATTGATCCAAAATGCTGCGCCTGTGGTTGTTTTGGTGAAACTACTTCACATATCAATTCTTTACAGTTGGTTGTGGTGATTGTGGAGTAATTGTTAGGGATGCTAAAGGGTATGTACTATCAGTTAGGACTAATTTCGTTAAGCACGAAACGATTGCAATAGCTTTAGAATGTGCACTCTAATTTGGCACTACAGTTGGCTTCATAGTTGAATGTTCAAAGGGTGATATTTGAGATAAATCAAAGTAATCTAGCTAATATGTTGGATGGCAAGTTGTCGAATCATCAATATTACCATCAGTGTATGAATGAATATCGTAAGTTGTTGCTTTCTCACCAAGACTGGATAGTGTGTTTGATCTCTAAGAGGCAAATGATCATGCATATGTTGTTCCAATATATGCTATTCGTAACCAATATCACTGGGCCAGACTTGACTGCTGTCCAAGAATTCATGAGTTAACTACCAAGCCTTTTTAAGTATTCTTTGTTATTTGTTCAGAGTTTATGTACTTTTCATCAAAAAAGGTTTTAAATACATATACACAAAAGTAAATGGTAGCAGATGATGACACGTGGAGAAATTAAATGCATGTGCACATATGACATGTGTCAACTTAATAGCCATATGATTGAAAAAAAATTGAATTTGGGGTCTCAAGGTAGCAAATTTTTGAGTGAGTCTCAAATGAGCCCAACTCTATGCTCCTTTATATAACTATATTTTCAATTACAAAAATAAAATAAGTAGGCTGATAAAAATAAATACAAAATACTGAGATTTAGGTATTTGAACAAAAAAAGATCTAATCCCCACTACCATTTGCACTAGATCAAAATTACTCAGTTTCGATCAAAATTACGTAATTTAGATTTGATATTACATCGTTTTAGAACGGGTTCAATAACTATATATTGGAATTTTAGTAAAATGACACAGTCTTATGTCTATTCGTTATAACTACTTAAGTTTCATTCCATTGAAATTGGTTGTAGGCTGCACCGGTTCTAAATCCATTTGAATGATGGTGTGCACGTACGTGTCACAACTCTATTTTCCAGTGTTTTAAAAAACCAATCCGTTTGTTAATCCGGTGAAGGTAGTGGTCAATGGGTTAAAGGTTCAACCGGGTTGAACCTTGGGTTGATGCTTATTTAAATTCTAAATATATTTAAATAAAGTTTGAAATTAATTAATTTAAATATACGCATAAAATTTATAAATATGTATTATATATCCAATATAAAGCAACAAGAGTATAGGGTGAGTTGGTTTAATTTGTTTAATTTTATAAATTCTTAATTAACTCGGTTCAGCCATCGATTTTATGAAAATCAGCCGAGTTTGACCGATTCATTTGCAGAATCGAGTTTACAACCAACCCAACTAGGTTTACCTACCGCTTCACGGTCAAACCGGTTGAACCGGCCGGGTCGGATCGTTTTTTAAAACACTACTATTTTCAAATAATGATTAACTATTTTAAATTTTAATTTACAATTCTTTATAAATAATTGAACTCATTTGTGTAAAGAAATAAAACTTGAACTAAATATAATTACCTAATTTTTTTGATTTAAATTGCGGTTAACGTATTTCGATATTAATATTTGTGTAAAGGATCGAGAGACTCTTATAGTTTTGTAGAACCGTAGTACATCATCTCAATCATCGAATTCTAATCATCTAACGTTAATATTGATAACCGTCATTTCTCACCCCCCGTATATTTTGCATATTCAACTATCTATTTAAATTTAAAATCAATTTAATCTCAACCATCGAATCAATCAAAATCAACGAGTGAGATCATGTCCTAATGTTTTACAAAACTTATACGTCCCTCTCAAACATAACTCCTAGGCAATAAATGGTTTATAATTAAGGATGTTTGAGAAATTAAGACGATGTATTTATGGCAAATGGTTCAGACGAAATTACGTAGGGTTATTGTAAAAATATAAAAAGATGCCGTTTTGATACTTCCATTATTAGCAACGCTACACCGGAACAAAATCCCAAAAAGTAAGAATGAATAGAGACTTAATCGACTTAATCCAACTTTATTGCATGTTCATGTCACGGGTAATTTCTAACAATCAAAATTAAATAATTTATAAATTTATCAACTTAACTGATTACTGATTTAAGCATGCTTGCTATATCATCAAGAATGAGATACATAATTGCAAATAACGGAATTGTTAACTAGCCATAGAATAAACATCATGTATGCATTAAATTAGGGAATTTGTTTAAGCAGTTATTTTTAAATTTTTGTTATCTCCTATTTAAATATTTATCATTATCAATAATGAGCAAGTTGTTCAGATTAATTCCAACATATGGTATCAGAGCCAGAGTATCTGTTTAACTTCAATGTTAAAGATCGTGAGTGAAATGATTAGTGAAAAAGTACGAGTGAAGTACTTGAGTGAAAATGGTGAGTGATACACATGAAAGTAGTGTCAGTGAAGCACTTGGAAAAGATACGATGAATTCAGATGGAGCAACTAATTTTGTGCAGCCATGTTTCCCAGATTTGATGGCGACTACGAACACTGAAGCCTTTTAATGGAGAATATCCTTCGTTCGAAAGACTATTGAAGTATCATTATTGAAGATAAAGTTTGAAGAATTGAATCTCCTTCCTTTTAATGGAGAATCTACATAAATTACAAACAAAAGACGTTTGAAGAATTAAAGCTCAAAGATCTAAGGGCTAAGAACTATTTATTCGCTTCTTTGGATAAATCTGTTCTCAAAACTATCTCCAAATGAGAAACTGTTAAACATATTTGGGAATCCATGCGTGAAAAGTATCAAGGAAATGCTCGGTTCAAAAAGCACAACTTCAGAGGCTAAAAAGAGAAATTGAGGTACTGATGATGAAATCTGGAGAATTAATTACTGATTATTTTTGCAAAATTATGCAGATAGCCAATGAGATACACAATTGTGGAGGACTTATGCCTGACAGCTCAATTGTGGACAAGATTTTACGCACTCTTACTGAAAAATAGAATTTTATTGTATGCTCAATCGAAGAATCCAAAGATTTTGAAAATATGTGAGTGGATGAGCTCATGAGTTCTCTGATTGCTCATAAGTTAAGGTTCAAGAGAAAAATTGATGGAGATGAGGAACGTTTCTTGTTAGTTAAATGTGACGGGGGTTGTAGAAGTTGTTGTCGAGGAAGAGCTTCATCAAGAGGAAGAGGTTGTGGAAGAAATTGGAATAAGTCAACTGTGGATTGTTTTAAATGTCATAAGTTGGGACATTATCAAGATGAATGTGAGTAGGCTAATTATGCTGAAATTGATGAGAAAGAAGAATTACTTTTAATGACCCATGTTGATTTTACGAAAGATGATCTGATGATTTGTAAGCTGACTTTGTTGATTGTTAGATTAAGGGAGGGATTGTTGGAGAAATCCGTGGAGTTGTTAACTAGTCGTAGAATAAGCATAATGGATGCATTAAATTAGAGAATTTATTTAAGTAGTTATTTTTGAATTATTGTTAGCTCCTATTTAAATGTTTATCATTATCAATAAAGAGCAAGTTGTTCGGATTGATTCCAATAGAAAATTATGTGTTTTAATATTTTTAATTGAATGGAAATAAGTAGACAAAGACATAATTGACAAATATGTTCGATATTTTCCTTATTAAAGTTCAAATGCTACAAGCTTAACGTTGTTGATTGCATGAGTTGAATGATTTTTTGTAATTGTAAAACAACGACAATGGAGGAGTTGGACCTTAAGGTATTATCTCGATTGTATGTAAAGCGCGAATGTCTTTATTGTTGGTTATATAGGGATATATCATTTGAATCTATCTATTTTGGTGGATTCATAGAAATCACATTGCATTCGTTGATTGTATTTTATCAACGACTGAGATTGCACCACGCCATTGCATTTGTCATGTGCAAAACATGTGCAACTCGTTGTCTCATTAATGTGTTGGCATATTCTGGTGCATTGATAAAATGCAATCAATGGATGCAAATTGAGTTTCATGCATCCACCAAAATAAATGAATACACATGAGTAAATCTCTGGTTATATATATTGTAGTTTTTGTGTTTTTTATATGAATAGATTATTTTTCACCTTACCTTTAATCTAATTGATAAATTTGTTTTTCGCAAAACAAGACTAAAATGGTCTATTTGTTTATTTATAAATGAGAGCAAATGCCCTGTGAGTACAATACGAGGACTTAAAAAGCTAAATAACTATTTAGCCTGACTCCATCTAACTAAAATGAAATGAAATAAAATAGCTAAATCGAATCATTTGCCTCGCTTAGTACAGTATGAGAACTGAAAAAATTCCATCTAAGTTGTGTCTAATGAGTTAACATTAACACTGCCTATAGTCATTTCTTTAGAATTATTCAGATGCATAATAAGTTGAGCTTTGTCGGCACCATATTGTCCTGTTGTGAATACCGGAAACATTCCTTTAGCTTTTAAGATTATCCATAAGGAAATTCATCATTGTTGTAAGGTACTTATCACTCTGCAACCTAACTTGTCCATTCTTATCTAATTGCTCATCAGAATGGTGATAATGAAAGGTGCCTGTTTCATTACCATTCGATAAAGTATCCTCATGTTTATCAATTTGAGTAAAATATCCTTCTAACTCAAAAGATGCAAACTCCATCATACCAACCAGATCACATGAACCATCAACTGCATTACACCATTTATCAATTTGTTCGGTAGATGACCACTTTTCTTTTAAGGAGACTAGATTCTCCCTCCAATTTCCATGGCATCTTAAAAAGAGTAATAAACACATCTCGAACAACTATGCAGCCTTGTAGTTGCTTTATGATTAAGTGTAACTGACTTTCCATTCGTAAAACAGAAGCTAAAGAGGAAAGCCATGACACACATCTTGTGAGTCCTGATAAAAGGATCCTAAGAAATAAGAAAAGAGAATAAAACAACATAAGAAATCCTCTTAGTGAGAACTAAAAGAAGATTGGAGTGATGAACTCCAAATTCCAAAATAAGAGAGAAGCCATAGTACTTCTCTGACTGTTGTTTTGGTAAATGGTCCATTTGTTTTTTGATGTAGCATATTCCGCCAGTTTTTGGCGACTTTCACTTAAATTGCATGTTAGCATAGTGAGGTTTCAAGAGGACAAATAAATATTTGTGAGACGGGAGGACATGATCTTAATCATTGATTTCCATCAATCTTACAGTTTATATCGATAACCATCATCTCAATCGTCTGTGTATTTTAAAAATTCAATCACCTATTTTAATTAAAGGATAAATTACCGGAAATCACCCTTAAATATGAGTTTTTTTCGAGAATCACCCGTATCTTTAAAAAATTTAAAAACACACCTTTATGTTTATAAAAACACGCCTTCTCAAATTCAGCTGTCTTAACATATTCATTGTAAATAACAGCTTTGAGTTTCTTGCGAAACTCTTCGAATTTATGAGTATTACATCCCACCTACAATATAAAGTTTGAAAGAAGTACCTGAATATATACGATAACCTTAGTTCAACTAAACAATATAATTTAATGAGGCATAAATTACCTTCATGGAGAACTTTTTCATAATATGCCACATACAATATCGGTGATGCCTTCAGGAAATACTTCGGGCACTGCACGCTTTAATGCGGGATCTTCATCAGTTAACACAACTCTGGGATGTCGATCCATACATTTGACAAATGCTTCTAGCAACCACACATAGGATTTGTATTCTTCATTTGATAATAGTGCGGCACCAAATGTGACCAAATAGTGCGGCACAAAAATCATCCCATACCTGTCATACATGATAATATAATTAACTCATAAAACGCAGCAGATAAATAAATAAAAAACTTACTTGTTAGTGTCATAGGCAGCATTAAATGATACTACATCTCCAAACGCAAAAAAGTTTCTTCTTGAAATCGGATCTGCCCAAAATAATTTAGTAAGCACACCCTTTTACAGTTTTCCTCTACTTATTCAAAATAAAATTTACTGCTCATCTGTTTCTTGTGAAGAAGCCTATCCATGATCATTTGCGCATCTGAATCACCTATGTACGCGGTAACATCTCTAGTAAAAAAATTATGCTCTGTTTTCTGTGCCCGAATATTCCCGAATCCGCCAATCAATTCTTTAGATAAGTTGTGAGCTCTCACTGGTCCAATATTTACTCTACAGCAGTGCGTGATTAAGGATTGATGAACAAAGGATAGCTTGCGCCGATGCATTAGAGATTGAGAACCAACCTCAGATGTCATGTCATGATTATGAGTCTCGACAAAATTAGCAACGATATATCTGTTTGGTCCATCAAACTTCAACTTAATATAGGCCCTACAGCTTGTGCGAGATGATGACCGCTTCTGTTTTTTACCGCTTTTTGTGGTGTGCAATGAATCAAATGAAGTACAAGAATCAAAACCTGTCTTAGTGCAATAAAAATGCTTTCTTAGAGTGGTACCATCACGATGTTTAGTTTATGTTCCTCGCCAAACATCAAACCCACAAGCTAAAACATACTCACTATAACATTTGTATCCATTTTCCACATTCAATAAAACCATTCTAACACGTGGTCACTTGTCTTCTTCACAAACTGGTGTCCAATATTTAGTGCCATCGGACGATTGGGACACATTACAGTTTAGATTCTCGTATTCACTGGAGTAACCAACTCCATCTTCCTCACCCAACATTCCCTCGAAGCTTGTATGCAGCTCATCTGTTTTATCAAAAGTCAATAATAAAACAACTTGACCCATAATTTGGGATGCGGCTAACTCAAATACTGAACGTCAAAAAACAATTCAATCCACAATTGAAATTCGAATCAAACATCACCTGAAGCTTTCACCGTTTCTTCATTTTTTGATTCCATTCTCAATGATTCTGATATAGAGAAGCAAATGTGTGCTCGAAGACTATACTAGAAAAGAAAAGCAAACTGAAAGACACAAAAGATAAAATCGGCCGAATTCCGTCGTCGTGGTCAGTGATCTGAAATCTGAACGGTTACTTGTCTCCCAAAACTTACAAAATTACTCTTTCACTTAATAAAAAAGGTTTAAAATTACTTAATTCTAAAATAATCTGAACCATTAAAATAACTTATTTGGACGGCTTGGATACTGTCCTACTGTTTTACTAAAATAGAGTGTCCTCCTGGAACCTTAGTCGCATACTTTGTATGTAAAAGATGTAACCAAATTTTTATTTTTATGTGCTATATGGCGTATGTAGTAAGTGTAACTGTATAATACACGATTATGTATTCAATGTAACTACTAACTACACATGCAAATTATGATACTTCTTTTCAAAGGTTATAATTTTAATATAAATGTGAAAACTAAATTTATACAAAAATATGATGTCTTAAAATTACAAATGCGATACCATGTAATACATAATTAATAGTGACACCATAAAAATAAAAAACTTCAAAAGTTTAAGATATTTGTAAGGCACCATATTTTATATAGGTTTAGTTTTCTCATTTAATACATATATAGTACTTCATTTCAAATTTATTTATATATTTTATTTAATATCCTTATTTTATGATTTTTTAATTATATATATGTATTTTTTCATATTTTAAAAGTTTTTTATGGTTTTTGTAAATAATTTGGTAAAGTTTAAATAGATGAGTGGTTTCTAACAAATTTTATACACATAAGGTTGTGTTTCTATAATTTTTAAAGGTGCGGGTGGTTCTCGGAAAAAAACTCATATTTATGGGTGGTTTCCAATAATTTACCCTTATCTCAACTGTTGGATAAATCAAATTTACAAAATTTCACTGTCTTCATGTCTTACGAAATTTCACGGTCTCTATAAAGCCTACCTCCATGTCATCAATAATAAATAAAATATAAAAATCTCATTTCAGATAAATTAATTTGATGCAAAACTCATTGAGAATTATCAAAAAATAAGTTCTAACTGACTGACATTTTGCAACGAAACGGCGGCGTTTATACTGAACAAACTGAGTCACTTATCATTAACAACAGAACCGTCAGCTCCTCATCCAATTCAACAATGGAGAATCTGATCCTACCTTCAAAATCCAGACCTCCATTGCCGCCACCAACAACCACTTCCACCCACCAAACCCTTCTCAATGTACCCCCAAAAACAATCCAGTTCCCAATTTCCGTCGTCCAACCTCAGTCACTAACCGCTTCTTCATCCTTTCCATCTCTTCAGCTCGAAGTCACAGATACCCATTTGACTGATCTTTGTAAAAAGGGCCGCTTAATTGATGCTGTTTCTGCTCTTGATCACATTGCTCAATCTGGGTCTAAGGTAAAGTCAAGAACTTACCTTGAATTGCTTCAGAGTTGTATTGATTGCGAGTCTATTGAATTGGGTCGTAAGGTTCATGAAAGGATTGGTTTGGTTGATGTGGTGGATTTGTATGTTGAGACTAAGTTGGTTAGTATGTATACCAAGTGCGGGTCGTTTGATGATGCACTTCACGTGTTTGAGAAAATGTCTGAGAGGAATCTGTATTCATGGTCTGCTATAATTGGTGCTTGCTCTAGGGAGCAGAGATGGAGGGAGGTTGTGGAGCTTTTTGGATTAATGGTGAATGATGGAGTGATGCCGGATGGGTTTCTGTTGCCGAATATATTGCAAGCTTGTGGGAATTCTGGGAATTTGGATATGGGGAAGTTGATTCATTCTTGGGCTATTAGGAGTGGACTTTTTAAGTTTAATACGCGTGTCTGCAATGCTGTTTTGGGTGTTTATGTTAAATGTGGGAGGCTGGATCTGGCTGGGTTGCTTTTTAAGAACATGGTTGAGCGAGATAGGGTGGCTTGGAACTCGATGATATCCGGGTTTTGTCACTGTGGGAATATGGAAGAAGCTAATAGGATCTTTCATGCTATGCACAGTGAGGGTGTGGAGGCTGGTATAGTGACGTGGAACATCTTGATAAACAGTTACTGCCAGTCCGGGAAGTGTGATATGGCAATGAAATTGATGAAGAATATGGAAAGCCTGGGTGTGAGGCCTGATGTTTTCACATGGACTACAGTTATTTCTGGGTTTTGTCAGAACAATTTGGGTGCACAGGCATTGGAGTTATTCAGGGAAATGATCAGCTCTGAAATCGAGCCTAGTGGGGTCACTGTTGCAAGTTCACTATCTGCATGTGCAACTCTGAAGACCCTGAATAAAACCAGGGAACTTCATTTATATGCCATTAAGATGGGAGTTGCACATGATGTGCTGGTGGCTAATTCACTTATCGACGCTTACTCTAAATGTGGGGATCTCGAAGCAGCTCGAACGATCTTTGACATGGTACTGAAAAAGGATACTTACACCTGGAATTCAATGATCGGAGGATACTGTCTGGCTGGTTATTGTGGTAAAGCAAATGACCTTTTCAACCAAATGCAAGGGTCTGATGTAAAACCCAATGCTGTAACTTGGAATGCAATGATTTATGGATACCTCCATAATGGAGATGAGGATCAAGCGATGGATCTTTTTGAACAAATGGAGAGTTGCCAGATAAAGCGAGACACAGCATCTTGGAACTCTCTCATTTCCGGGTTCTTGCAAACAGGGCAGAAGAACAAGGCACTGGGGGTATTCCATAAAATGCAGAATTTGAACATAGCGCCAAATGTGGTTACCATACTGAGTGTGCTGCCTGCATTTGATAATCTTATTTCTTTGAGAAAAGTGAAAGAGATCCATTGTTGTGTCTTCCGAAGAAATCTATCATCTGAGATTCCTGTTAGAAACTCACTTATAGACACGTATGCAAAGGCAGGGAATATTATTTATTCAGAAAACATATTTAATAATATGCCTCGGACAGATATAATCTCTTGGAACTCTTTGATTGGTGGTTATGTATTGCACGGTTATCCTAATGACGCACTTGATCTATATGATCGGTTGAAGAAGGCTGGTCTGAAACCTAATCGAGGCACGTTCTTAAATGTTATTTATGCCTGCAGCCAAGGTAAATTGGTGGATGATGGGAAGCGAGTTTTTGAGAGCATGACTGAGGATTATCAGATAACACCTAGTATAGAGCATTATTGTGCTATGGTGAATTTATATGGTCGTTCAGGCATGCTCAGAGAAGCAATTGATTTCATTGAAGGTATGTCCGTGGAATCAGAATACTCAGTTTTGGATGCATTGCTAACGGCTTGCAGGGCGCACAATGATTATGGCCTGCTTGTGAAAACCGCAGAGCGTTTGTTACAGTTGGACCCAGGGAATTCTTTGATTAGTAACCTTCTTTCACGGGCTCGCATAACTAGCGGGAAGTCAAACACTGGAAATGTAAGGCATCTTGAAAAAGCCTCTGAATTTAATGTGGGGCGATGCTGGGTTGAAGCAAATAATAAAGTACATAGTTTTAGTGTAGGTGATCAGAAACAGCCATATGCTGACCTGCTACAATCTTGGGTTCGGTCCATAAAAGACAAAGGTAGAGCTGACGACTCTCGGGAAAGTAGGTTGTTTGAAGAGGAAGACAGCGAAGATATATGTGGAGTTCACAGTGAAAAACTTGCATTTGCATATGCTCTTGTAGGCGCATCATATGTGCCGAAAGCGATTCGAATCATCAAAAATATTAGGATGTGTGGAAACTGTCACAGGACGGCAAAACTGATCACTAGGACCTACAATGTCAAAATATATTTGAATGATTCAAAATGCTTCCACCGCTTTGAAAATGGGAGGTGCTCTTGTGGGGACTATTGGTAGGATACCCATGCCCAGTTTTGATCTCAGGGAAAGCATTCAGATGGATCACGAATTTTCATGAGCTAAACTCTAATTCAGGTAATAAAGTTTATCTTACATTTTGCATATACTTCAACTTGATAATCATTTCCTACATTTGATAAAATGAAGCATTATAAATTTTCAAAATGAGGGTTTTGACACTTGTTTCATTCTTCATTCCAAAATCTCCATGTTATTGGTCCATGGCTGACGACTCATTTTTTAATCTTTTCTTTTGGCTGACTTATGTAACCAAACTTTGCAGAGTAAACAGATATCAGAGTTTACGGCTCACTATTTGCTAATAGCTACGCTATGGGGGCATTCCCTTTGGCTTATTTGTGGAATGTGGATTCCAGGCAGTCAGATATACTCATCTCATATTTTTGGTTATATGGCAGCTCAACTAGTCATCAGACCCGGAACCTCAGGGCACAAGTATTGTGACAACAGAACTTACGAACATTGTTCATCAGGTATATATAATCCTCATTCTTATACTGTGCATTTGTTCGAGCCTCGATCAAAATTGTGTACGCTGATTATTTCATTTGCCTATTTTGTCAGATCCTATTGTCTCCTTGACGAGGCACCACGTATTCTAACTTGATCTGTATTATTCAGGCCGATACCATTTTTGAACTGTACCACATCTACTAATGATTAATATTATGATTATGATCTTTTATAGCCATTATGTAAACAGACTGTCACTGATGAATGAGTATTCCAGGTTAACCGCCCTTTTGCAAGTCATTCACAAGTTTTTGTTAAACCTTGAAAAAGAGTAAAGCAGGATCTTAGTTACTATTCATTTCACAAAAATTCTTATTTACTCTGTGTTGACAATTGAGTAGTTTTGGTAACTTGGTTATTTTGATGCTTATGTAAGATTTTAAGTTTCGGTTTAATTACAAAATTATGGTCAGGGCTAGTGCTTTCCTTTGATTTTGAACCAATTGGCAAAGTAGTTTGTAATAAAGAAATTCTTTGACAATATTCTTTCATTTTTCAATCTAACAGATGAAATTTAATAACAATATTCTCAACCGTTCCTTGTTATGTACCAAACTATCACTTAATTTAATTAAAAATTGAATTAACTTCAATCGTTTTATTATCAATATCAATTATTAAAATCGTATTTTACCGTCTCACAAAACTTATTTCATGATCTCAACCCGTTATTAATAATATGTAAAATGTCAACTATTTATTACTAATAATTAAACAGATGAGATTTAAACTTAAAATACATCAAATCCAGCCGCCCCGTATTTTTGCTAATCCGACTACTTAATTTAATTAAAACTCAATTTAATCGCAACCATCAGATTAATCAAATCAACAGTGAAGATTATGTTCTTCCGTCTCACAAAACATAATATATCTCTTGATTTTAATCCATATTTAATATAATAAAATAATATTATCTAAACATTCAAATATGAAAATTAAAGTGACAGATTAAAGTACTAAAATAAACGGGGAAAAGTTTAAGAAGGACATATATTTTCGTGAGATAGTGAGGTATAATCTCAACCATTAATTACTAATAAGCAAACACATAAAATTTAAACTCAAAATGATCATCAAATCCAACCGCCCCGTATTTTTTGCTAATTAAACCGCCTAATTTAGTTAAAAATGAATTTAAACTTTACTCATTAGTCAAATCAACGGTTAAGATTAAGTCTTTCGGTCTCACAATAACATATTGTTCCTCTTGATCTTACCCCTAAATAAATCAAATATAAATATATGTAAAATGAGTAAAGTTTCAAAAGGACATCTTTATAAAAATAGAAATGTTAGACACGATCTCTATGTTGATTACTAACAATCCAACGGATGAGATTTAATTATAAATGAAACCGTCAATCTCAACCGCTAGGGTGTTTTAGGCAAATCTAACCATCCGATTAATAAAAATCAACTTTAATCTTAACTGTCAGATTTTTAAAATCAATGGCTAAGATTAAGTTCTTTCCGTCTCATAAATATATAATGTCCCTCTTAATCTTAACCCTATGTACAGTATCAATTATCAAAGAACTGAAATAATTTAAAAACCAATTAGATACAATATTAAAGAAAAGGTTATTGAAAAAATGATATGTTTTTGTAAGACGGTAAGACATAATTTTAATTATTGATTAATTATAATCTAATTGACGACATTTAAATTAAAATAAATTTCATATTAAATCATGACGTGCTTTTTGCAAATTCTACGCGCACAATTCGATTATAACTGGTCTTTCATTTGAAAATTGATTGATCCAAATCAATTATACAAATCTTGTCTACACTCTAACAAATGGACCCGGATCCGGTGCTGCGCAGCAATTTGCTGCGAGTACCAAAACGACGTAGTTTTGATGATATTTACTAAAAGTCTAAAACCCTAGGTAATATTGAGTGGACCCTTTAACAAAACTACGCAGTTTTGTCTCGCAGCAAATAGTTTTTGCTGCATGTGATCTGAATCCCTAACAAATATACTTTGTAGGGAAAAGTTAGAAGACATTAAGTATTTGTAAGATGGTAAGACACTATCTCGATTGTTGATTATTAATAATCCAACGAACGAGATTTTAACTTAAAATAATCGTCAAATCCAACCGCTCAATTTAATTAATAACCAACTTTAACCTAAATTGTCAAATTAATAAAATCAACGGTTGAAATTATGTCCTTCCATCTTACGAAAATATATTATCCTTCCTGATCTCATCCCTATTTTTACAGTAAATCATCATTATAATAGTTCATTTTGCAGTAAACCACCATTATATCAATTACTTACCAAACAAGTATATTATAATTCTTTTGTTATCAAAAAACCACCATTCTCACAACTCCGTTAGAAATTGTAAAACACGCGCCACATGTCGCGCGGGTATATAACTTCAATTCGGATATTTGCAGAACACCACCATTATAATATCTTATTTGCAGAAAACCACCATTTTAACAACTAAGTAGGAAATGATTCTGACAATTGCAGAAAACCACTATTATAATACGCTGTTTTGCAGAAAATCACCATTGTAACAATTAATTACGAAATGTCTTTATTATAATTGTTCCGTTATCGAAAAACCACCTCTCTCGTAACTCTGCTAGAAATTGCAAACCACGGGCCATACGACGCGTGGGTAAATAATTTTTATACTGACAATTACAGAAAACCACTATTATAATATCAAACTTTGCAAAAAACCAATATTTTAACAATTAATTACAAAATGACTACATTATAATAGTTTTGTTATCAAAAACCATCATCTGAATATATAAGTAACAATAGAGAATGTTGTTGATTCTATAACTATGATTATGTTTAATAAGCAATGCAGAAATACCACTCGCTAAAAAAATTGGGTTCACAAATAATGATCCACACTTGACA
This sequence comes from Sedum album, assembly GCA_006409495.1. NCBI lineage: Eukaryota > Viridiplantae > Streptophyta > Magnoliopsida > Saxifragales > Crassulaceae > Sedum > Sedum album. The sequence continues at coordinate 101,218 of QZGG01000685.1, forward strand.
CGAAACCTGACAGAAGTATATTTGAGTGCACGGATGTGGTTGAAGATTGTATCTTTAGCATAAATTTGAACCATAAAAGAAGCTAATACAGTAAAACAGTTAGAATTTAAAAGCAGCGGCACAATAAATCATAGTTCATAAGGATAAGGTAGTGAAAAACTTATTTGTGAAATGGGTAGCCAATAGCCATTACACAATTCTAATAAGCTCTCGAACATGAATTTTCTTTCTAGCATTATTTCTTCATTGACATCAATCAAGATTCAATTGAAGAATAATGTAGCTAGTACATATTTATTAAAGAGTTATTACCGGTCAAGCACGAATCGGGTATCCAATAGTCATTTCACAATTAGTTATTATAATTATAGTTTTTGCAAATTTGAGATTATAATGGTGGTTTTTTGCAAAATTCAGATTATAATGGTGGTTTTTTGTAATTAACTTAATTAATATAATAATTTTTAATTACCACACAAATGCGCTTTTAACGGTAATTGTAACGGAACAGTAACAATGGTGGTTTTTTGATAATGGAGGTATTATAATAGATGCATTTCGTAATTAGTTGTTACAACGGTGGTTTTATGCAGAACGTTGTATAATAATAGTGGTTATATTTCTTGATATAGTTGATATTTAATTTTTATATTATTAATTAAAAATATATACTAAAGAAATTAAATATGATAATTACAATACAGGGTCTTGCGCTTTATTAATAGTAAGATATTCTGTTTATTATAAGTAAATCAAATTATAATAATCAAATTAAAAAAGATTAAGTAATTACTTTGAAAAGTGAGGGTATTTTTGGAAGTAGAATGTGGCTTCAGACATAACCGTCAATAAGCACCCTTGTATTTTATATATCGAATAGATAGTAATAACCGCACATAACCTGTGCTTTCATATTTAAATAGTTGCTTGCGAATAGTATAAATTATATAATAAAGATAGTTTGTGTAATCTAATAAAACTGATTTATGTTATCTAATAAAATTGTCAATAAGGGTATTTTAGGAAGAAATTGTGGCTTCAAATCTTTAACCGCTAATAGAAGGGTTTGCGTTTTATATATAACTAGTTATCAGTGCACAGTCTAATCTGTGTATATATGAGACTTGTATTTATGAATATGTTACAATAAAAACACATTTTGTACAATTTATGATATATCTATTTCATGAACATAACTGACCGCTATTGATTAGAGGAATTTGAGCACAATTTACTGCGAAGTCTCAATTTGATCAAAACCGTGTAAGCATCAGAAGCCAACAAATTTGAAGCTCATTCAAGTGTTCAACTTGATATTGAAATATGTGATTATTTTAAAAACTAAGTCATTAGAAAAACCAAACAATAGTTTATGTATTATGATACAAAAATCTGACTATAAGAATCATTATGAATAAATAACTATCACTTGAATTTCACAAAGAGAGAAGAAGCGCACTTGATCAACAATCCATATGTAGACAATTTGGAACACAACAACACTGATACACAAATGAAAGCGCATCATTATCGATACTTATTTCAAACCTAGCTAGATCGGTAGATCATAATTTGCAGTTTAACAAAAAATTAAAATTCCTTGTAAATAGTATTCAAAATTCCCAACTCAATGCATTAATTAAAAAGTTTATTTATAATGATAAAGCTTTTATATCTCAATCCCAAAAAAGATCTGCCATAAATTAAAAAACTCAACAAAATCAAAACAAAATGAAAATTGAGTGTGGAGTTTGGTGAGAGAGTCCAAATTTCCCTCAATTAACATAAGTGATGTCATCTACAATAATTCCAAAAATAAAAAATAATAAAAACTCAAACCCCATCAAAAAATAAGCAAGTTTTCTTAAAATGAAACTCAATAAACCTCATGATCGATTTTGTTGATCAGGAAAAAATATAGGAAAAATTGAAATTTAGTAAATTGAAGTTTCAAGTGATAAATGATAAAACTGGAAGGATAAAACTGAGATTGTAAACAAACTCATTTGCCCTAAATAAAAAATATAAAAATCAATTACCACATCCGCAGTCAAGATAAATCTTCACTCGACATCATCATTGATATCTAATTATTCATAGACAACCGACGCTTTGAAAAAACATAATATTGATTAGCACAAAAGGAAACGAAAGGGTAAAGAACATTACCAGTGAATAAATCAATGAACACGTACAGCGTAGGATATCAACTGAGGATTCGAAAGCAAAGTAAAAGTGAAGAGAGTGCGAACGGTGAGATCGGAATTCCGACTTCCGTGAAGGTTTGATAGTTTTTTTGGTCATTTTTTATAAGTTTGGTTTTCACAACTGCTACTTTTATTTTTATCTAAAAGGGTAGTTTTGAAAAAGAATTGTGACTTTCAAGCCGTCAATAGCAGGGTTTGCCTTTTAAATATAGTAGAGATAGAGATAATTTTTCTTTCTACTTTTGGTTGTCGAAACTTTGTAATCCAATTATTATACATTCATGTAGTGATTCTATTATTTAGACTTAAATGTTCAGCTAAGTAAAATTAACGGGCCACGATTCTCAACACATACCGAAGCATAACGTTTTTTTTCAATTGACAAACTTCATTGTATTTTTCGTTTGAAGACAATCACATATTTGACTGTCTTTTTGAACATTTTGTGTGGGAAATATACTTTGCTTTAGCACATAATTAATGATGTTAATAATTTTTATATTTTTTCTTTTCATTTTAAAGAACTTTCATTTGAAAAAATGTGATATATAACTTTAGGATGATTTTAATAAACCATTAAAAAAACTTTTTTACTTTTAAGTTGAGAATTTATGAAAATTATAACACAAAATTAATCGATACTTCATACAGTAGTCCTTAATATGCATATATATCGAGATTACTGAAGACATATTCAAGATTTAAAAGGAGAACAAACTATAAAAGAAATGAACAACGTTCAACTCAAAACATTTTCAGTTTGTGCTCTTATATTAGCAGGAGCATTCTTTTTTGGAAACTCGAATTCTCAGGGTCCCTTCGAAACGTGCTATCGAAACTGTTTTGATACATGTATATTGAAAATATTTGTTGGGGCTCCCGCCGTCTGCATCGCATATTGTATTGGTTTTTGTGAAGTTAAAGTTAATGACATTTGCTCTGCAAGATGTGCTGCTTCCTCTTGTTTCACCGAAAAAAGTGAAAATGATTCAGGTTAAATTTTTTGGGTTTTATATTTAAGTAACTTTTTAATTGGGCATATTAGACTTGTTAACTGAGCTCTCGATTTTTTGAATTGGGTGATTTAGACGATGAGATAGTTGAGAAGTGCGTTAAAGGCTGTGAAGGAAAATGTCATCCTGAAGTTAGCTTGACTTCTGCTCCATAATTTATAGTGGCTATGTATTGTAATTTTAGCAGTAATAATATAATAAGCGTTTCAATTTGATGCTAGAAGAAGTAAAATCAAAATCATTCAACCTAAGATAACAGTACGCTGGCTTTGTCATTACAATTTCCAACTAATGGAGACTTTCTAGCATTACTTTAAATTTCAAAATCCATTATGTAAGGATAAGCCAATCTTCTCTCTCCTTGCCGCTTCGGTTCTTCCCTCTTCAGCCAATTCTCTCTGCTTTATCCGACGTGCAGATGCTACGAGTTTGGTGACCGTAGCGAGGAGACCTCTGTGCGAGGGTTTGTTGGTGGATGTTTTCTTCATTCTTGGCTTGCGACGACGGCTGGTTCTCTAGCCTTATTTTTCACCGCCGTCGTCGTCTGTTGTGGTAGCCGGTTGCTTTTTATGCTCGCCGATTCGTTTGGTTGAGCTTTCTGTTGTTCTCATTTTGTGGCTGTGCTGTTTTGGGTTGTTTTCGGCTTAGTTGGGTAGCGGCTGGGTGTGGCGTTTTTGGATGGTTTTTATCTCGGTTGGTTGGCGGGTAGGTTTTAGCTCAGCTGGGAGGAGGGTTGGTGGTGGATGGCTCAGATCTGGTTGGCTTACCTCGGTTTGATGGCCGGTTGGCTGTCGGTTGCGTTGGCTCTTTGGGGGTCTTGTTTTTTCGGGTTGGCTCGGTTGAGGGGTGGTTTGTGTTTTGAGTGTCGGTAGGGTGGCGGCTTGGGAGGCTTCTTCCTGGCTTGGTTTTGGTTTTTTTGGGCCGGTTGGGTGGCTTCTAGGTGGGGGTTGGCTTGGGGGTGCTTGCGGGTTGGGTCGGCGGTGGTTGAGTTCCCTCAGCTGGGTGGTGTTTCGGCAGTCATGTTTCATGGCTGTCTGTCCTTCTGACACGTGTCTCCCCACTTGACACGTGTCACGTCATCTCTTATTTCCACGCAGAGTGTTTTCTGACTTGTGTCGCAAACCAGTCACATGTGTCCATGGACACGTGTCTCATTCTCATTCCTAAACCAGTCACATGTGTCCTGGTTTTGTGCAAATCAGAAACACTGAAATGAAGAAAGTGATGTAGTTTGATATGCTAATGTGACTAGAAGATTAAAGAGCTAAACATATGGATGCAATCACTCAACTTTAGTCCATGTTTGGTTTTCGTCCGAGAATATCTATTTAGATGTCCACAGTAGTTATCATTTTACTATCACAGCGTTCTCAGAAGCTGATCATCATGATCGTACTTTATTTTCCAGTACATTTTTTATACACAATTTTTGTACGTACCGAGGCAAAGTACTCGGTTTAGTTCTTAGTTCGTCTTTTCAATAATGTTTAGACTAGACTGAGTCAGACTAACTTCTGTTAGCCTCTAAGTCCTCGGATTGTACTTCTGGCCCTTGGCCTTGAATAAAAAAAAATCCATTATGTTGAATCTTTGGATTTTATGACTTGAATTTTGACTGACTATCTATCAAATAATCATAAACCATTAGTTACAAATAACTAAGAAATTGAATTAATTATGATATATTATATTACATAAATTACAATTACACACTTTGAATAGTAATATGTTATATCTACTTTAAATTATTTATAAAAAGTAGATATAAGTTTAATTTAAACAAAATTTAGAGGTTCAAAAATAAAACTAAACATCAGGAGGTGTCAGTTAGATACATGTGGAGACTTAATCATTTAATGTTGGAAGTAGATATAACCTCAATTGTCTATCTTGAAATGTAAAATAAAAACTTAATAAAATTGACAAAAGTATAACAGCCGATTACACTCTCCATTCTCATGCAATTGAAGTTGAGATCTTGCGTGAGTGATTAAGAAGTGGCATGTAAATACAAGTCTTTTGTACTGTCAATATCAAGAAACAAAAGGGTAATACATCAATTTTGTTTGGATTAATTACTTCATCAGTGAGAAGTTGAGAAAAGATATTTTAATATAGTATTTGGAAAGAAGAAACCACTTAGTTAGCGGCAAGTGGACCAGGCACCATAAGGAGACACAGTGATCGATAAATGTTTTAAATTAACTTGAATGATTGAGGATTTGAGTCAGTTGATGAGCAAGATATTTGAAGTAGTCATATTAAAGGTAGTAGTAATACATGAGTTTGTAAATGATGATTATTTGAGATAAGCTTTGACAGTTTCACAAGATGATTAGTCACAATGGTTGTTAACGGGTGATTTGTATGTTTTAAAGAAGTGTCTCAATTTGGAAAGCACTTTGATTGTACAATGACGATGCATTTTCTTTATGCGGCTCAGGTGAGTCAAAAGGGATAGAGTGAGCTTGTGGTGCACACGGAGACCATTTGATTATAAGAGTGAGTAAATAGCATGTTTTAATTATATGGTATGTTATTATGTGGGTAGTAACGTAATAATAAAAATTATATAAATCTCCTTTTCTCATCTGGTAAAGATGACTACGTACGTAAACGTATATATGTATATATGAAATATCTTGACTATTATTATTAATTAAATTTATGCATCATTGCATTCACGACATGAGCATGGATATGATGAAAAGGGCGGTTGAGCCGCCATTGTATATCTAAGGTCTGGACCTGTAGTGACGACTGCAAAATATATCTAGTACATCTGGTGCATTCATACACGCATGCATATATATAAGAAAAGAATGAAATATAAAATAAAATTGGTAAATTATATGAATACGTAAATGAACATGTTATTTATTCACTGAGTCAATTTGACTCACCCGTTATTATTCCATGCTATTTTTCAAATAAGTGAGCTAGTGATTGAGAGTGACATCAGTTGACTATGATATCGAGTCATTTGTTTCCAGTATGGTGCCATCAAGCTAGCGTCAACTAGTTTCGGACTTTTATTTCAGTTATTTTTCCTAGACACTCCGTTGTACTTCATATTTACACAAATTTATTTTTTTATTTATTAAATTTCCATTGTTTAGAATATTTTATTAGTTATTGAATAAGAGGCTAGCTTAACATGTTTTTGAGCGTCCGTCTCGATCCCTAGTTTTTTATCGTGACATAAAACCAATATTATTAGCAACTAAATGGAGTTGCAAGATCAAAACTAATGAACAGGCAAGATTACTTTTTAATTCATAACTGAACTGACATTTTTCTTATGATTCATTCTCATTTATGAAAACAGTCTGGACTCATTATACTCATTATTAAAATTGAGAACAATCAGGACTTTAAAATCAAAAAACTAGTTAAATTACTTTTTGGCTGTCGAAACTCTTTAGTCATATTATATAAGGTCCCATGAATTCTCTTGATACCGGGGAATTGAAAGAATTGAGATCCCATTAAACCAACAAAACTACGTAGATTTGATAAAAATATATCGAAGTGACAAATTTTTGCAAAGAATTCAGCAATCCTACTTATTTACTTAAGGTAATTGAATATAACTGCATAATATTAAATGACAGTAAAATGCTGCACGATGTACCAAATCCAAATCCGAATTGAAAATTTTAGGTAGGTATAAGCATCTAAAAATTTACATGAAATATTTTTGGAAAAAATAATTTTAGAAATGTTCAGCATTAAATATAAATTGAAAAGGTTTTGGGACAATTGTGAAAAATCACTATTATGATACCCTGTTTTGAAGAAAACTACTGTTTTAACAAATAATTACGAAATGATTATACTATAATAGCTCCGTTATCAAAAAATAACCATTATCATTATTCCGTTTGAATTTGCATATCATGTGCCCATCTCACGCATGTGTATATAATTTCAATGTTAGATTTGCAAAAAACCATCACAATAATATCTCGTTTTGCAGAAAAGCACAATCTTAACAACTAATTACGAAGTTCGTCTATTATAATAGTTTTGCAATAAAAAAAACTACGATTTAAAAATATAAAGTGATGTTGAGTACGAATTTGCCATTTCAAAGTTGAAAAGTTTAATAAAAATAAAACATATTGATGTATTACAACGGTGGTTCAACTAAACATGGGAACAAAAGGTTTCATAGAAATAGTAAAACTAAAATGAAAGAATCAATAGTTGTCTTTACATTATATAATCTCCTATATAAGTATGTAATTGATTTTTATTAGTATTTATTTTATAACATAGTGATGGATATAGTTTGCATTTACAGTGATTGTAGTAATTGCAACACTTACCGTGATTGTCGTAATTGCAACACTTACAGTGATTGCGAACAGGACTCAGATAACCATTGTGCAACGATAATAAGCTTTCTCACATTGCTTTCATTTTACCATTTTGGTAGTGTTGCTTTATTGACATTATTTAGAATTTACTTAAACTGTCATGTACCAAGTAAATATTTATCAATAAATATAAATTAGCCTGAGAGCTTTTGATCAAGTATGAATAGGGCGGTTGATAGACATTTCGCAAGTAATTTAAAATGATGGTTTTATTCAAAACGGATACTATAATAGTGGTTTTTGCAATTAACACAAGTAATTTAATTAATAAAATACTAATCAATAAATCATGCGCACGCGCTTTTAACGAAACAATGACATGTGGTTTTTTTGATAACGGAGCTATTAAAATATCACCGTTTCATAATTAGTTGTAAAAATAGTGACTTTCTGAATAGTGATTTTCGGCAATTGACCTTAGAGTTTTTTTAGCTAAAATTTCAGAGTCAAAGTGACACTACATTCTCATTCACATATTGATTGTCTTCTTTGATTCTAATACAATCCACTTTTATTGACTGTCCATCTTTTCTTCTTCATATCAAATAACTAATCATTTGAAAAAAATGTGATATTAATTAGGTTGATTTTTTTATTTCGACTAAAAATAATTTTAAAATAATTTTTAACTCTTCAATTGTGTATTTATGAAAACTATAACAAAAACTACTCGACACTTAAGAAAGGTTCTATGAGGATAACTAATTAGGGGAAGTATCATGTGGAACCCCCCTCTTTCCATGGATCCCCCTTCATCACCGTTGATTGCATTTTTTATGTGCACCAGATTGTGCCACGTGTTTGCATTTTTGAAATGCACATGTGAGTTGCACATGACAAATGCACACGTGAGTTGCACATGTTCATTAATGCGCTGGCACAATCTGGTGCGTCCAAAATACAAACAGTAAATGCAATCAACGAATGCAAAGAGGGATCCATGGATCCATGAAAAGATGGGGGTTGCACATGATACTTTCCCTAACTAATTATACGTAGGACATAAAGACACATCTTGTCCGTTCATTCAATTAATTTTTTGACGAGATTAAAACTTAAAAACACACTATTTTCAACCCCTCCCGTATCTTGCGCAAACATGTTTCCTAATTTAATTAAAACTTAAATTTAATCACATCCATTAATTCATCAAAATCAAAGATATGATTATGCCCCAACATCTCACACGATCTCTTCGTTCACATAATCTCTTCGTTTCCCTAGAACTTAACTCCTAGATACTTTAGACACCAGTCATAGTGTATATATTAAGAGTGGAGATACAAAGATGCCTACTACAAATTCAAGATTTGAAGAGAACCAATTATAGAAGAAATGAACAAGGTTCAACTCAAAACGTTTTCTGTTTGTGCTCTTATATTAGCAGGAGCATTCTTTTTCGAGACCTCGAATGCTCGGGGTCCGTTCGAGACGTGCTATCGAAACTGTTTTGTTACATGCATATTGAAAATATTTGTTGGGGCTCCGGCGTGCATCGCATACTGTATTGGTTACTGCGAAGTTAAAGCTAATGACAGTTGCTCCTCAAGATGTGCTGCTTCATCTTGCTTCTTAAAGAAAAGTGAAAATAATTCAGGTTTGAATTTTTCGTGTTTTGTATTTAAGTATTGGGCATATTTGACTTGTTAACTGAACTCTGGATTTTTTGAATTGGGTGATTTAGACGCTGAGATAGTTGAGAAGTGCGTTAAAGGCTGTGAAGGAAAATGTAATCCCGAAGTTAGCTCGACGTCTATTCCATAATTTACTGTGGCTGTGAATTGTAATTGCAGAAGTAATGAAATAATAAGCGTTTCAATTTAAGTGAAGATCAAAACTAAATAGTATTTCTAAGCGTAAGGAAGTGAATTGACGATTTCTTTTTAAAGTCACAATTCCTATTTGAATTTTCTTTTACATATTTAATATATTTTTGATACGGTTTAGGTTCTCGAAGGTAAAGAAATATTGTGAGATCGTAAGACAATATCTTAACAGTTGATTTTGATAATCTAACAACTAAGATTTTATTTTTTAATTAAGCTAAGGACACGTTTGCGCAAAATACGGAGTAATTGAGAATATTGTTTTTAAATCTCATCCGTTACATTGAAAAGATAAACATATGATATAACGCCCTACTGTCTCACAATTATTATATCTCCCCTGATCTTTATCCTTTATGATACAAATGTGAAATATATCATAAATAAATTATATGCACATATAAATGTGCACCGAACTACTAGTTATATTTAAACACAAAGGCCATGTTAGCGATTATTGAAGCCACGCTATATGCACATACAAATATGTAACCTTTAATTGCAAATACGTATTATAGTTGTGCTTTTTAAAGATGTCTATTATTCGAGTAATTTTCTGAAATTTACCCTTATCTTTATGCAAAATTTAATTTTTTAAATTGTAATTTAACCCCATTTAGTGTTCGTTGGTTTAGCTTGAACCTCTTCATTATTTAATTTTTTGACAGTTCTTACATGATTCCTTTTCAAGATTAAACTAAGATTGATTATGTTGATTCAGCCAACACATTTTATGGGTCTAATAATATCATAAAAATGTAATTTTATATCAATTTGTATAGAGGTATACTGTGTATGTACATTATAACTGGTATCTATTTCTTGAGGTTTCAAATGAAATGGATCAGAAGGTGGGATGTATTTGATCAAATGAGTAAGAACTTAGTTGGTAAGAGTAG
>QZGG01000686.1:0-112105 GCA_006409495.1 Sedum album
TCAACTGTTAGGTTAATCAAATCAACAGTTCAAATTTATCCTTCTGTCTTACAATAAATTAATATTTTACATAAACCTAACCCCTATTAGCTAGTGACTTGGTTTTTATGGAATCATTGAGTAAGTCATTATTTATTTAACATTGTATCCACAACGATGTCTTGATTACTATATCGGGTCAGATGTGAGACGAATAAAGTCATTTATGATCCATATTCTGAGAGTCTTTAAAGCGGGTGAATTTCAGTCCTTCAAAGTGAAACCAAATTGATTTTCATATAATTGAAAAGAAAAAATATGTATTCGATGATTTTTCCAAACAATTACTGAAGAAAAAAATGGTTAACTCAAATATTTGCAATCTTTACTCATGCTTTTTTCCTTAACTTTTTTCCTTTTTCTCTTCCTTCTCTCTTAGCAACCCTAAGAGAGTTTTTCATCTACTTTTTCCTCGGCCTAGCTTCGGGGGCATCTCAAGGTTGTGTCATGGAGAACGGTGGTAGTGTTAGTGAAGTTGGCGGCAAGTCGTTAGAAAGGCATGTTGAGGTGCTCACGGAGAAGCTGAAGGGAGAGCTTCGAGTTACTGTAAAGGAGGCAACTTGGAAGGCAGCAGAGGAGGATTTCAAATGGGCAGTGGTTATGAAGCTCTCAACGGGAGGAAACATCAACTTACAAGGTTTCTCTGCCGTGCTAAAAAGAGCTTGGAGACTTAACTCAGGAGTAAGCTTTATGGGCAGGAGCAGCAATATGATTGTCGCAAGCTTCGACAATGAACAAAGCATGAGTATCGCCTTACATGGTGGACCTTGGTCGTTTAGAGGGGCAGTCATTCTCATGCACAGGTGGGTGACAGGACGACTTCCGGAGGAGCTCAACTTTGACAAACTGCAAATCTGTGTCCAGGTGCACTGCCTCCCGATAGAACTGATGAAGCATGATATTGCAAGGGACTTCGTGGAGCTAGCTGGACGAGTGTGCCATCACTTCCCACAGGAATCTGAGTTCATGCTAAGGAGATTTGTTCGTTTCAAGCTAGAGGTTGACATTCATAAACCCCTTTGCAGGGGCTGCTACCTAGAAAGGAGGAATGGTAGCCCTATATGGTTAGCCTTTAAGTATGAAAGGCTTCCTAAGCTATGTAAGTGCGGGATAATAAGCCATGATGCTAATCTTTGCCCGATCAACACCGGACGCAGTAAATATGGACAAGGGATAAGGGCTGAATCCACATCAATTGAGGAACCAGATTCCGACGACGACGGTGATGCTGAGGATGAAGTGGAAACGGAATGCATGGGACCACTAATTCTATCCGGCGTGCCAGACGGGTCTGACATGATCCTGCCGGTAGAAACATTCAGGCGGCCGCCAGCTAATGGGACAGATAATACGGATCAGCGAAACATTCTAGAGGGTGTCAGAGATGAGGCATGTAAAGCTGCAAACTTGCAGGGGGCGGGCGGACGTGAAAAAGGCAAAGAGGTTTTGAGGGAGGAGTCTGACACATGTCGCTTATCGACCGGCAACCCTACTACCTTACAACACACAACTGGGCTGAGCTTAACGATGGGCCGGGGTATGGAATTTCGTGGGCCTCACTCACTCACTGTTTTGGGCAACCAAAATGAGATAACAATGTTAGAACCTTCGAGATCAAAGGGTCAGCAGGCTAACCTCAAGGTCAAACCACAGAGCTTGAAACGAAGGTCGACAGGAACCAAACTGCGGAAATTACAGGAGACTGCAAGTCATGATACGATAGTTGAATGCATAGCCACTCAGGGTCACCCGGATGAAGACACCAACACCACTCTTCGAGAATTTGTATCGGCGGAGATCGCTAGACGATCTCGCCAGAAACAATGAATCTCTTATGCTGGAACTGCAGAGGCTTGGGGAGCGCCTCTGCAGTCCGGGCGGCGAAAGATTTGATCAAGTCTAGTCGTCCTCATATCCTCGGTCTCATTGAGACAAAGCAAGAAGTCAGACGTTGGAATAATTTACGTGTGAAATTGGGCTTTCTTAACTGTTTCGCAGTAGGTCGGGAAGGGTTATCAGGAGGATTGGCAATTCTTTGGCATCAGGAGGTGGATCTGAGAATCAGTAGTTTCTCCAAACATCACATTGATATGTCAGTAGAGTCGGACACACCCTTCCGGTTGACCCTCTTCTATGGTAACCCGGATGGCAGCAAACGAAGAGAAAGTTGGGCTCTGCTAGAGCGGCTAAAGGGTTTGGATGATAAACCATGGCTTGTTATGGGGGACTTTAACGAGGTCTTCTACCCAACCGAGGCTGTTGGGGTCCGACCAAGGGATCGTAATCGGATGCGTCAGTTTGAGAAGCAACTGTCCGTTGTGGCTTATCGGATATGGGTTTCAAAGGCGGTCTGTTCACTTATTCAAATAAGCGTGCTCATCCATTTGAGGCAAAAGCACGCCTTGACAGAGCCTTGGCATCTGAGGATTGGCGTTCAATTTTCGCCGAATACTCAGTGCGGCATCTCACATCCACCAAGTCCGACCACTGTCCGTTGCTTATATCTCTAATTCAACAGGGTCACATATGGAAGGAAAAAGCGGACAGATTCAGATTTGAAAAGATGTGGCTGCGCCACGCTGATCTCAGCTCCAATATTTCTAATTTTTGGAGGAACGCCATATTGTCCGCTGCTAACAACCATACTCTTTCTGATATCTTACAGGTCTGTGTCAAGGATCTTCATGGTTGGAACTCAAACACTTTTGGCCATGTTCAACGCAAATTAACCCTGGCTAAAAACCAGATTGAGCAAATTCGCCACCTTATCGCACCCCCGAAGTGATTGCTAGAGAAAAAGAGCTTGTTAATCAGCTGGATGAATGGCTAGCACGTGAGGAATTTTTCTGGCAGCAAAGATCTCGCATTGATTGGCTTCGAGACGGCGATCGTAATACTCGTTTCTTCCACGCTAAAGCTTCGGCAAGAAAGAGAGCGAATAAAGTTGAAAAGCTTGTTAGCCCTTCTGGTGAATACGTCACAGACCAACAAGGTATTCTACAAATTGCAAAGGATTATTTCGCTAATATCTTTCAAACTCAGATTGATTGCAGAAACATAAACTGGGGTCATGCGTTTTGCTCGGTTCAATCTAAAGTCTCTGCTGCAATGAATGAGTTCTTATGCGCGCCAACGATAATGGAGGAGATTAAAACAGCGCTCTTTCAGATGGGTTCAGACAAGGCCCCAGGGATTGATGGCTTTCCAGCATTTTTCTTTCAAAGATTCTGGGGAGTTGTTGGGCAGGATGTGTGTAAAGAGATCCTTGCATTTCTTAACGACGGCCACCTGAACGCACAGCTCAACTCGACGGAGATTGTGCTGATACCAAAATGCAAGAATCCTGCTCGTATGGAAGACTTTCGCCCGATCAGCTTATGCAATGTGGTTATGAAGGTGATTACAAAAGTTCTGGCCAACCGTCTTAAACTCATCCTCCCGAATGTCATTTCCTCGAACCAAAGCGCCTTTGTGAATGGTCGCTTAATAACGGACAACATATTAATTGCGCACGAGATAGGGCATTTCATCAAAACCAGGCGTGGTAGGCAGGACGGGTATATATCTCTAAAGCTTGACATGAGCAAAGCTTTTGACCGGCTGGAGTGGCCATTCTTGGAGAGAATGATGTTGAGTCTCGGCTTTGATCATGGGTGGATCTCCAAGGTCCTTCACTGCGTCAAGTCAGTCCAGTATAGGGTCAAATTGAATGGCAGCCACTCGGATTTCTTTACACCCGCCAGGGGGATTCGACAGGGAGACCCCATCTCGCCATACCTGTTTATAACAGCATCTGAATGGATCTCGGCTGCCCTTAATGCGCTGGTTGCTCAGGGACGAATACAAGGGATCAAAATTAGCAGAACTGCGCCATCGATTTCTCACCTATTATTTGCTGACGACAGTCTTATTTTCCTTCGAGCTAACCTTGATGAAGTGTATGCGATAAAGGAAGTTCTGCAGTTATATGAATCCTTGTCTGGTCAGGTAATTAATTACGCGAAGTCGGAATTAGTATGCAGCCCAAATGTCAGTCAGCATATTAGGACGAAGCGTGTCGAATCATGGGTGTATTGTGTGTTGAGAAACATTCGAAGTATTTAGGATTGCCAATGGAAGTTGGACAAAACAAGATGCAAGTCTTTGGGGCTATTGAAGATAAGGTTGCAAAAAGATTGCAGGATTGGAAATCGAAACTGTTGTCTAGTGCCGGCAAGGAGGTTTTAATCAAGTCCGTAGGGCAGGCCATACCGGTGTATGCAATGCAGTGTTACAAACTGCCCTTGACTATTTGCGAGCGAATTCAAAAATGCCTCTTCAGGTTCTGGTGGTCCTCTAAAGATAATGCCAAATCTATCCATTGGGTAGCTAGACAGGTGCTTTTGAAAGACAAAGGAGCAGGTGGCCTGAGTTTCAGAAACCTTGTTGTGTTTAATGATGCCCTTTTATTGAAGCAAGCGTGGCGAATCCTCACCAAGCCAGAATCCCTTCTTAGCCAGATCATCAAAGCTCGATACTTCCCAAATTGCAATCTACTTGAGGCTGGCTGTGGTAATCGGTCCTCTCATGCTTGGCGAAGTATTGCAAAGATTAAGCACGTTCTCACAGCTGGAATAATCCATCATCCGTCAGATGGCAGCGTATCTTGGGGACTAACTAGCTCGGGGGAATTCTCAGCAAAGTCAGCTTACGCGCTACTGCACACTAATTCGCAAGCTGTACACAGTGAATCATCCGATAACAGCAGGACAGCTGCATTTTGGAAGTCCCTGTGGAGTCTCAAACTGCCCGGAAAAGTTAAGATCATGGCTTGGCGGCTCTTCCATAATGCTCTCCCTGATGTTGTCAATCTTCTTAAACGAGGCTGTGACATATTCCCGAAATGTGTTTTTTGTGAGTTCAAGCTTGAAACACCCCTGCACTTGTTTATCGACTGCTGGCGCTTCAGAGCAATTGCGGAGAAGTTAGACCTTCCTGGCACCATATTTCACTATAAATATGAATCTACAGCTGACTGGTTGTTCGACTGTTTCCGATTAAGCACCAAAGCTGAGTTTCGAAGGCTGATCTGTCTGGTTTGGGTTGTATGGGGTTGTCGTAATTCACTCAGGCATGGAGCCATGGCTCTGAGTATTGACAATGCATGCTCGAAGGTAAGTTCAGTTCTTTATCAATGCGACACCCAGCTGAATCATATTTTTTGGCAACATAGTCAATCAGATTCTATACCTGCAATATACTGTGATGGCTCTTGGACTTGTTTGGGTGATATGGGTTTTGCAGCCTTATGGAGGAAGGATGGGGTTTTGCAAGCGATAAATTTGGGATGGAAAAGTTCCATTTTCTGCTCTAGAGATGCTGAGGGCTACGCTCTTTTGGCTGGGATGCAAATGGCGGAGAGACTGAATCTTAGTAAAGTGACATTTTTCTCTGACTCCATGGAAATTGTGCTTGCAGTTGGCCTGGGACGCTTGAGTCAGGGCAGTGATGGAGGCTGGTTTCACCCTTGTATGAATGTCCTCCAAACCCATCCGGGGTGGTGTATTGCGCATGTTGGACGAGAAGATAATTCGTTGGCCGACAAGCTCGCGAAGTTGGCAAGATCTTCTACACTATCCTGGTCCTCGGTGGACTCAATTCCCCGCTTCATGTCCAGTTACATGGATTCAGATTCCTAGTTCCTCTAGTGTCTTTCGTGTAGTTGTGTTCCTGATCGTTCTTCTTGTATTAGTAAACTACTATCAAAAAAAAAATATTTGCAATCTTTTGATTCTAACTCCAAACCTTTGATATTTTTAATATATAGCTTTCAAAAAGGAACAAAAATATTAATGCAACACTAAATGAAAGTAAAAAATTAGGAGGGAGTTTATTGATGCCAGAAGACCAAGAAAAAATTAAAGTCATTAATTTGCAACATCTTAATAGAAAGTTTTTTATAAAAAAATAATTTTTATGCTTTAGAAGTTCAATGACCGCTCTAATGAGGTTTATTTGTCACTAGACATACCTTTAAAAGCAAATTATAGTGGAAAAAACTTATGATACTACCAACCATTAATTACTAAGAGTAACTGATGACAAAGTCATCTCCAAACAAGACACCAACAATCAAGACACCAAGCTTCTGTACTAGTGGTGACTAATGCGGTCTTATACTCTTATTATATAAATAATCAGACACCAAACAAAACCTGTTCTAAAAATGAACTGGTAAAATATGAAACTAAACCACCATCCATGTTTCCGATTTAACAAACTAAATCTCTGACATAACCAGAATGCTACAAATAAAAAATTATTGAATTAAATGATACGTTCAAGATTAATCCTTATGTCTCACAAAATTTACATGTTTCTCTAGAACTCAACTCTAACAACAGATATATAAAGGAATATTATTAATTTTCACTAAAATAATTCAAATCATGAACATATAAAACATACCCCTAAAATCAAATTGTAGAAAGAAAATTTGAGAAATAATCAATCATTAATAACTATAAATAAGTAATGAAGACTTTTGTAATATAAAACGCTAGCCTCATTGTACATATATACAATCAACCACCATACAATGATTCTTTCAAACGAATATAAAATCAAAAGTTACTTGCCAGGAAGTTATTACTTATTATTTAAGCAACTAATTGTCTCAGTAAATTTCAATCCATCAAAACTACATTTCATAAACTCTTGTGATTGTTAATCTTTGGTTTGGCCAACAATGGCAGCTAATTATGTGTCTCCTGTTCCATTCAACCTGGTCATTGTCAGGAAGTTCTTGTCCCTTCACGGACGTGATTTCACAGTTACGGATGATCAAGGAAATGCCTTGTTCCGATTGAAGGACCGCGTGTTTCATCTGCACGACCATCGCGAGCTTCTAGATGCCAACAACACTCCTGTTTTAACTCTTCGTAATAAGGTAGATTATACTAATTTTAGTTGAATTTATTATTTGCATGATTTGATCCTTGTAAAAAAGTGAACATAGAAAAAACGTGCAGATTCGAACGATGCATGGTAGATGGGAAGTATTTAGAGGAAAAAGCACTAAGGATTGTGATTTTTTGTTCACCACAAAAAAGACATCAATGATCCAATTTAAGGTAACACTAGATGTGTTCTTAGCAGAAAACAAGGATCAAAATGTCTGTGATTTTAAAGTCAAAGCGAGTTTCATTAAGAATTCTTGCACTATCTTTGCTGGAGAGAGTTCCAACATTGTCGCAAAAGTAAGTCAACCATAAAACTCTAATTCTGTGATCATATATTGCATACAAGTCATTCAATGCTTGATCAAGTCTCCATGTTTTCTATTTTCATATTTCAGATGAACAAGAAAATGACGGCTGAAAGCGTAGTGCTCGACAAGACCAAGTTCATCATTAAAGTAAATCCGAACATAGACTATGCCTTCATAACTGCCATCATAGTCATTCTCGATGAAATCAGAAGACATTCGACTGTAAGTCTTTCCCCATTATTACACGTGGTTACACAAATATAATGTTCATGTTTGGCATAGAAATTCTCCGGAAAATAAATGAAAAATTTAGTGATTTATATTTACTCAGTTTATTGCATTTGCTTTCTTTTCCCATTTAAACGAAATGGTTTCGAAAAAAGTTATTTTATTTTGGTTCATAAAATTAGTAAGCTTAAAATTAAAACTGTATCTCAATTAATAAGCTTAACCTTTAAGGTTAATAAAATCAGATTGATATATTTTCTTTATATTTCAAATAAATCAAGTGTCCTTCATAAATTTAACCCAAATAATAGGATAGGGTTATATGAGAATAAGTAGGTTTTTGGACATCATATTAATCATTGATTTACACTAATTCAACGCTTAATATCGATCGCAGTCAATTCTCAGGAGCCACTTATTTTTGTTAAATTATTATCAAATTAATAAAAATTATTTTTAATCTCACCGATAGATTAGTAAAATCACACCTTAAATAATATTACCATCAATATGATTGAACACTACCAAGGTTCACGGAATTGTATTAGTCAAATATCAAATGTCAAACACGAATCAAAATGACACTGCTTGCAAGTGTATATTAACTAGTCTATTGGTGCACACTTGTGTGCACAGTCTATTGGTGCACACTCGTGTGCACTTATTTGTATTTATATTTTTAAGTTAATAATAGCTAGGGAAAAAATCTAAGAGGACAATCAAATATTTGTGAGATCGTAGGACATGATCTCAATCTTTGATTTCTAATCATCCAACGAATGAGATTAAAGGTAAAAAACCTACAAATCCAACCGCTCCGTATTTTTCGCAAATCAAACCGCCAATTTTAATAAAAACCAACTTTAATCTCAACTGTCAGATTTTAAGAGGGAGATTTTACACATCAATATTGATTAGACGGAAATATATGATCTCAATTATTACCTATTATTAACTTAACAGTAGACATTTATAACTGTCCCAGTTTTTTTAAATCAACCATCCAATTAAATTAAAAATTAATTTTAATTTCAATAATAAAATTATTCAAATCAACGATCAAGATTACGTTCTTTGATCTTACATCAAACTCTATTCTTTCTAAAACCTAATCCTAAAGGCACAACAATGTATTTTTCACAAGACTTGATGCTTCTGAATTGCTAATTTAAAAAGAAAATAAACTGAATTTCACAATGTCGGATAATCAAGAAAATTGTTTGTTCCGTTTAAAAGATCATAAGTTTCATATGGTCGACAACCACCGTGTGTTCCTTGACGGTAACGACATTCCTGTGGTGACTATGCGTAAGAAGGTAGCTAAGTTACACGAGGGGCGTTCATTTACCACCACCTTCTTAATCTACGAACTTTGCGAACCCCTAAATCGACCACTGGATCAATTTGATTCAACGGTCATGAATTTGAACTTTTGCAGTTTTGTCATTTTCCGCACATTTTTTTGTCGTTTTGCGTTTACACAAATGCATATTTAAACGTGCATACAGTTAAGTGAAACATGCAAATGTCAATTTGCACAAATGCAGGGGGTCGCAAAGGAACTGAACCCTAAGTTACACAGTTAAATGAAAATCATAACACACCTATTTATTCATTGTAAAAAAGTCAACACAGCAAAAATGTGCAGCCTTTGTCGAATCATGGCAGATGGAGAGTATTTAACGGAGAAGTACTAACGAAAGAGATTCATTGTTTATGGTAAAACTATCATCAGTGTTCAACTGAAGGCGACACTAGACGTGTTCTTAGCAAATAACAAGGATGAGAAAGTTTGTGATTACAAAGTCAGAGGGCACCTGCTTATTGATGATTCTTTCACTGTTTATGCTGGAGAGACATCCAACATTGTTGCACAAGTAAATCAAGACACAACTCTAGTTATTCCATACATTACATATTGGTCATTCGACGTCTTGATCAGCTTCTGATGTTTTAAATTCTCACATTGCAGATGGGCACGACTATAAGAGACGGAGACAAATTATTCGACAAGACTAAGTTCAAAATTGTAGTAAACCCAGATGTTGATTATGCCTTCATAATTGCCATTGTTGTTATTTACCTTCAAATCTTCGGTCAAGTTTAAGATCAACATTGACACAATCATTTCCAAATTATGTTATGTATTCAATAATTTCAATAAATTCAATGTTCATGTTATGCATATATATAAGTTTCACGAATTTCTTAGATAGGAAATAATGCATCATACCAAACCTTGATCAGATCTCGCAATTCCGAACAAGGTCTGCCATAACATTGCTGGGAAATATACTTAATGACACTTAAATAGTTGCATAAACCCTAAGTAAGTTGGATTATTATTTAAAAATATGACACAAATTTAGTCACACAAAGTAAGTCGTATAAGGACTGTCGCTATTCAGTTATGCGAGTGATGCATAACATGATAGTTACGTATTTTAATCATTATTAACACAATCTTGTCGCATATGACATGAGTCAAATTACGCTTAATTTTTAGTGATATATACGTGTAAGATTTGTCGCATAAGTGGATAATGTGAATTCATTTTATATGGTTTGGTACGATTTAACATTATAATATCACAAATGTTTGTCACAACTAATCATACACTAATTAATGTGACTCCAAATAGTTGCTTACAATACACTAAATCATACAAAAGAGTTGAACAAAATCAAAAGAAGAATGATACAAACAACATTCATTTCAACATTCAAACAAGAAGTGTGATTAAAACATAGACATAGAGTTTATAGTTTCACTCAAAACACCAAATATATGGTGCAACAAAAGGGTGAAAACAGTTCAATATCACAAAAATAATTATTTTTGATGACAAAAAGGCTAAAATCCTTATACTAAACTTGCCCCATTCAAAGAGTTACTTTCACCACACGAGGCAATCCTTTGCTACTCTTCAAGAATGTGAATGCTTTCTTCCAAGGTAAATATCTTTGACAAAAACGGATCATTTCTTTATTGTGTTCTTGAACTTGCTCGAGGAAGGGGAGGCAGTAACGCCCGACCAGGACACCCGATCTGAGCCACTAAAAGCCTAACATGTTTGAATCACATGCCACCCAAGTATCTTAGGTCACCACAATGGACTCGAATCCGGTATTGTGTTGTTATTTGCTACGAGTACCAAAACGACGTTGTTTTGATGTTTTTTACTCTAACCATAAGTAGTTTTAAGTGAACCCTTTACCAAAACGACGTTGTTATGCGACTAATTTGCTGTCCTGAATTGGATTCCCACCACAACCTACGGTCTTTCCCTTATAATCATGGTACTTACGTGACATATGACTTAGCAGGCTTGCTAATCTAGCTAACTATCATTCTCATTCTAGTTGATGTGAGATGTTACACGAGACGTCTAATAATTCTGCATACGCCGGATACTTGGGTACCACGCTTCTGTGAACGACATCTTGGATTATTTGTAGCTGATCTCTAACTTCAAGAACGTTATTGGCCTCGGGCAGAAGCTTGATCATCACGGTAAGCAAGAATTTTCATTCAGCTTTTCTTACATCTTTGCCTGAGAAAATAAAAGACATCATTTATCATTGCCATAATATGCGCAAAAATATAGTAGGTTCAAGATGCACACAAATATAATCACATGTCCGGTGCACAACAACATATTTACAATTTTCTCACCAATCTCAAATTTCTCGCATAACAGATGCACATGTAACATATAATCACATAACAGTATACAATCAAAGCACACAAGGCAAAATATAATCAGCATTGCTCGCCAATGTTAGAATTTTAAAATCATAATTACAAATTATTTTGTGAAATAAGGGTTAAGAGTTACCGCATTTGTAGCTCCATTCGAATATTTAGATTCTTCATCTTCATATACATCAACTGGCGATGCTTTGCTACAAGAATTTGCAAATTTTTCAACTCGGTGTCCAAATGTGAATTTTCTACAGCGGTGGTTAAGATGATCGGGTGCCATGCGAGCCTCTCTGCTGTTTAGATATAATCTATGATATGATAGATACATTATTATTTATGAATTTATTAGCATAAAAAGAAATAAATGAATTGTAGTAAAAAAATTGACCTCATTCTCTAGATCTTTGAAATGATAAACAACCACTCGCACTATTCAGGTCGACCAAAAAAATTTCAAACGAATTTCATTATTGTACTTAGACCTGTGCATCCTTCACTCAGACTTCTAAATTTAAAAATGCAAACTTGCCTTCTTTTCAATAAAATTTAACATCCTATCATTGATGTATTAAAAGACAAAATAAGCCATAATAGCCAGTAGTGGATATATTAGAATATTTTCAAAATTATAAAAATTAAAATACAATCTAAAGTAAATATAATTATATTCAAATTTCTAAATAAGAAGATCCCATATATCTGCAAAATCTAACTCGGAGAAGTTCGTGGAATCATAGAAATTTTCTCTCCAGAATCCTTCCGATTTCATGAATCATCAAGCTCCTATATTTATGGTGTGAAGGATCATTATGTCCTACCAACTTCTTTCCTACATTACTCATTTTTCACATTGCACATGGGCATGACTATAAGAGAGGAGACAAATTATTCGACAAAACTATGTTCAAGATTATAGTGAACCTGGATGTTGATTATGCCTTCATAACTGCCATTGTTGTTATTTACCTTCAAATCTTCGATCAAGTTTAAGATCAACATAGATACAGTCATTTCCAAATTATGTTATGCATTCAATAATTGTTCAATAAATTCAATATTCATGTTACACTACCTCAGAATGATATAAAAGCGACAAATTTTGACGAAGTCGCATAAGATTTAGTCGCTAGTGCTAACTTATGTGACATATAATATATGTTAGTCGCCATTAATGACGATTGTGACTAACGTTTTGCGACACATGTAAATTAGTCGCATATGGAGTTACAAGCTAAACTTAATGCGACAACACGAAATTTGTCGACAAAGGTCGATTTCGTGTCAAAAAATATTGACTGCGTTTAGTTTGTCGCTTTTGGTCTTAAAGTAACATCTGCAACTGCCAAATCTTAAATGAGTTGTACAAGCTTATACAAATGGTTGATGTCGATTTAGATGAGAACTCAACAAGGATAACTTTCGGAATTTTTATTTATAATCAAAATCAACTTCCTAACAACATAGGTAACTCCCCTTTAAATAGGAAAAACCAAAACCCCTTATAAAATTCAGAAAAAATTTGAAAAATATAAAAAAATTAAATAAAATATTAAACGAGCTTAAAAGCCCAAAAACACCATACATCACGAGCGAAGCCGGTGTGTCCTGACGGACTCGACGTACTCTTTGAATAAGGTATTATGGGCCCCATTCTGACACCGAAAGCCTGAAAACTTATTTAAGTTTATGTGATTAGCATGTGTGATTATTTAAGCTTATTCTACTTGGTTAATGTCTCAACTTGAACATATATATGTTGTGAACACTCATATGCGACAACATTGACCTTTGTTAGTCACGTATAGTTTTAACTCTGATTTAATCAAATGGATAGTAACAACTGGACATTTGATCGTACGACTGTGAATGAACCTAAATAAACAAAACCCTATCTCATCTTTACTCACAATCATCCGTTACTCTCTCAAACATAGGTGCGGAGCCTCTCTAACGACGCGTGACCCTGTGCTGCTCCGATCCTTCGCGACTCTGACTCTGTGCTGCTCCGATCCTTCGCGACTCTGACTCTGCGCCGCTCCGATACTGTGCTTCCATTCGCAGCTTCTTCTTCTGACAGATCGACGCTACTCCGCAACAGATCGACACTGCTCTGAAGCACCTCTTTGTTGCGCTTTGCTTAGGTACCACCACCTCCTCTGCATGATTTCATTTTAGGGTTGTAGTTTTCCAATTTTTTCAGTTTTAAGTTATCAATTTTCAGATCTGATGATTGAATGTTTTCTCTTCTTGATCATTGGTCTTTGTTTTGTGGAGTTTGATAATCCAAAGATGTTCATTTTTGAACGTGAGCTTTGTACTTATAACTAGGAAAAATCAAAGGTTGATTACGTTGACCGTACCGAGTCACTTTTCTCCGTCGGGCGATCGAGTCCCTTCTGTGTCGGGCGAGTCACTTGGTCAGTGCACTACATGTCGGGCGAGTAACTTTTGACAGAGCGAGTCAAAAAGTGACTTGCCCGCTCACTTTACTTAGCCAAATTTCTGCACTTATCCACAATCAAATAAGCTTTTGTGCAATCTTTCAAAGCTATTTTGTGGCTTCAAATGATAGAAACAACCTAAACCAACCATAAAAGATATCAAAATACTCACATACAGCTATAGAATTAACAAAAATTAAATGAGAATTGCACATAATTATTAGTACATTTATGTACTCATCAAATTGCATAGCAATTAGCCATAAAATACAAGAAAATAAAAGAGTTTTTAATTAAAAAAATTATCACAAATATTGATGATGAAGATAAGGTCTTCTTTATCCTCTTATGTTGTCATTATGACTTTAGAATGAGATAACTTTGTCTTCAAAAATCCAAAATCTTCGAGGTTGCAAGTGAGCTCCAAAATGGTAGAAATCAAAGTAAAAAGTGTGTGAAAAAAGCCAAAACAATGGCCAAAAGATGGATGAGTTTTGTTGTCTTCATCTCCTCCTTTTGTACGCTTTTTAAAAGGTATACCCTATGCGCCTGTGTAAAATGCAGATTTTTGATTCATTGTGATTGAATCTTTGATTTTAGTTAATTTTAAATGCCTTATAATTACATCCGTTTAAGCATTATGGATTCAAATTAGTCTTGGTATACCTATAACATGAATCACTCAAAAAATGTAAAATAATACCTGAAATAACATATTTAAATCATGAGATTTTTTGTTTTGGTGGATCGTGTAAGTACGCGGTGATTTCCCAATGAAAACTATCGGACGACTTTTTGTTTTTAGTTGACCTCTTGATAAGGATTGGGTGCTACTTGACTATGAGGTTCAGGTTCGGTTGATAGAGTAGGAAGGGTGGTGTTAGAAGAGTTGGTATGTTAGGTGGTTTTAGAAGAAGTGGTTTTGGTGGACATTGCTTTTTGTTGTTTTTGATGGCATTTCGTGTTGGAGCTACTGGCTGGGTAGGAGGGATTTTTCGGTGCTTGGCTTTTGATGGTGTGGGCTTAGGTTAAATTTAGTGCACGTCTAAGACTTGGAGATTGATATGAGACAGCGCACGTTTCTAAAATACACAAGCCACAGACAATATGATCAGCAAACACACAATCATTCAAACAACAACATCTTATAATCTCATCTAATAAACACAGTCGAAACCTTTAATAAGCCATATTATAAAGCTTTAACAACATAGATGCAAAAGTATCTAACTAGATAGAAACGAACATGATTAACCATACAACTGCAAGTCAAGGGGAAATTCGGTGACAGGTGCTTAAAAAGGACTCTCTCAATCATTCGAATTGGTATGCATTCCACAAGAGAGGTAAAACAATATTTGAATTAATTACCATAATCAGTTTCGAGTTGTATAGTCACAGTTGCGCAGGTCATGTGAGTGGCGCAGAACAGGTTGCGCGATAAGTCCATTATTCACGCACATATTACACAAGAGGTAAGGAAGCCAGATTGTTCAGGGATGAACAAGAGTAAGTGTGGGGGGTTTGATAAGGCACTTCTGTATGCTATTTTAGGTCCTTTACACTACTTGTATTTCTAACATTTTAAGTATAAGATTTCTAACAAAGGAGCGCACGAGTAATGAGTCACGCAGAGGAAGCGATGACGTCAGCAACCAGCGACAAATTCGGAGCGATGACGTCATCACACGCAAGAATATTTCCTAAGCTGGTTTTTAGAGATAAAGATGATTTTCATATATTTTCTTGCCTATTTTATTGTGGAAACCCTAGCAAGCAAGACTATAAATACAATGCATGAAGGAAATCACAATGATCCGCTGAAGTCACCCTATCCGCAAATCCGCCCTAGCCGCGAAGAGCCGTGCGCGCAAGCTTCCGACGCGAGCAGAGCGACGCGCCATTCAGATTTGTCTTGTTATTTTAATTGTTTTACTTAAACCTTGAGATGTGTACATTCAGTATGTCTAGCTAATTTACTGAATTCGGTTTGGATTTTGATCTTTGAATAATATGTTTTGAGGTCTTGTTCTCAGTTGCATGATAAGTTTAGTATTATTACTCCAAGCTCCATTGCATGATAATTACGTTAGATAGTTAAGCGAAGCCTTGACCCGCAGACTTAATTATAGAATCTATTGTGTATTGTTAAACTATCAGAGGTACGTGACAGTGAATGATAGGAGTAACGCTAGAATAGTTAATCACTACTTTGACCAGATTCGTGGATAATTAAACTAGGCCGAGAAGTAATATCATACAGACTTTGACCGGAATGTATGTGTAGGTTATTAAGCCTTGACCGGACCTTAACTTACGTGAACATTCTATCATATATCTTTAGTGACCAATAATAAGCATAGAGTTCTTAGTGACGAGTCTAAACCGAACTCATCTCTGTTTCTATCAAACACGTTTATAACTACATCCGGTCGCGCGCCTGTTTTTCTCACTTTATTTTGCTTACTCACAAACTCCAGTTTTGGTTGTAGACAAAAGACGACTTCTCACCGTTCACTGTGGATTCGACCCCAGCTTACCCTTACTATGCTAATGAGGAGATTTGAGAATAAATTTGCAGCACACAACGACATGCCGTCAAAAATTTGTTCGGAGATATAGAAAATAGTGGTGAAAAGAGCGTAATTGGAACACGCATAGAGACAACAGACGCGCCAGCGTGCAACGCCGAGAACCTTTTGCTAGACTACACCCTGCAGAGTTAGACGTTATTAGACGAGAGGTTCAACGAGATTTTAAGCAGAGTATGGCTGCTGAAGCACAGAGAAACGAGGGTCAGCTTCAACATAACATGGATGTACGCGCGCCACCACCTGTCGAGTGCGTACCTGCGCAGCAGGTAGTTCGACCCACCATCGAGGAGATGTCTGCTCCTCAAGCAGTGAATCAACTTTGGTAAAGATGGAATAGGAGTTGGTTCACTGCCATACCAAAGTTTCGTATGGCAAGTGAGAACCCATGAGAAGCACGCGAAAGAGTTGCGGCTATTTGTGAGAATATAAGGAATGGGAATGAGGATCCAGAGGTGCTAAAACTTAGAGCATTCCCCTTCTCATTGCGTGACTCAGCTAGGCAATGATTGATGGGGCTAGCACCCGGATTTATAAAGACGTGGGCCGAGCTGCAGGAGAGATTTCTTGACAAGTTCTATCCGGCAGCCAAGGTCTCACTACTCAGAAGGGGAATTGGCCGCGCCTAAGCAGCTGCATGGGGAATCACTTTCGGAGTACTATGAGCAGTTCAGGGATCTAGAAGCGAACTGCTACAATCACGGGCTTCCCCAACATGTGCTAATAGAGAATTTCCTCAACGGGCCAACTGAGATGGAACTCAGACTCCTAAATGCATGCGCACGAGGTAATGTTAGGAATATGTATCCTGAGGACGTAAGGAAGCTGATAGAGGACACGGCGGATCAGATTAGATATCAAGTGTCACTAGAGAACAATCGCACGCGTTCTCTGCATCAAGTGGATGTCACGAGTGAGTTTTGTCACGCAACCGACCATCAGACCGACGCATGTCCCACCCTCTTCGAGGAAACAAGCTGATGTGAATGCTACTGGAGGGTGGAACAATAGACAAGTTAGGCAAGGTCAGCCTAAGTTTGGACTAGCTGAGAACGGGTTCAGTTGGAAAGCGGACCAGAATTTTCAGAAACCGTGCGCAACCTGACGTCATCACGCACAAAGAATATTTCTAAAGCTGGTTTTTAGAGATAAAGATGATTTTCATATATTTTCTTGCCTATTTTCTAGCGGAAATCCTAGCAAGCATGACATATAAATACCATGCATGAGTGGAATCACAAAAAAAGGAGGCCGCAGATTCGCAATTCAGGCCTAGCTGTGAAGAGCCGTGCGCGTAAGCTTCCGACGCGAGCAGAGCGACCCGTCATTCAGATTTGTTTTGTTATTCTAGTTGTTTAACTTTAAACCTCTAGATGTATAAATAAACTATGTCAAGCTAATTTACTGAATTCGGTTTGGATTCTGATCTTTGAATAATATGTTTAACTTTAAACCTTTGGATTCTCAGTTGCATGATAAGTTTAGTATTATTACTCCAAGCTTAACTGCATGATAATTAGGTTAGATAGTTAAGCGAAGCCTTGACCCGCAGACTTAATCATAGAATCTATTGTCTATTGTTAAACTATTAGAGGTACGTGACTGTGAATGATAGGAGTAACACTAGAATAGTTAATCACTACTTTGGCCGGATTTGTGGTTAATTAGACTAGACCGAGAAGTAATATCATACAGACTTTGATCGTAATGTATGTGTAGGTTATTAAGCCTTGACCGGACCTTAACTTACGTGAACATTATATCATATATCTTTAGTGACCAATGATAAACACAGCATTCATAGCCTTGACCGAGCCCATCTCTGTTTCTGTTAAACACTTTTATAACTGCATCCTGTCGCGCGCCAGTGTTACTCGCACGCCTGTTTTTCTCACTTTATTTTGCTTACTCACAAACCCCAGTCCTAGTTGTAGACAAAAGACGACTTCTCACCGTTTCCTGTGGATTCGACCCCAGCTTACCCTTACTATACTAAGGAGGAGATTTGGGAATAAATTTGCAGCACAGAACGACGTGTCTTCAAGGGTTTAGGTTTGGAGATGTAGAAAATAAAACTGGACTTGGATGAAAAGCCAATCCCTTTAGGGTTGTTGGTGTACATTTCCTTGCGTCGCTAGTTTGGACTGTCCGATAAACTTTTTACTTTGTAATCAGACGGATCACATCTGCTTAATTTTACAAGTGGTTCCCTCAATGAATTGACAAAGTTTCGATTAATGATTTCCCGCCTTATCTGACTTACATATTCTGAGTGAGTCACATAAGTTACTTCGTTCATTTAAGTATGATCCAGTTATTGCGACAAGCTTACGACAAAGTTTTTCACAAGAGTTTGACACAGTTTTAATACAAACTAACTACACATGGTATACCCATGTTCGTGTACAACAACATACAAGAATTGATTTGAACACATCAAAGTCTGATATCAACAATATAAATATAAAAAACATAATCATACGTGATGTGCTTAGAGGATTTGTGAGTATTCCGTTATCTGAAAACTCTCATGAGACTAAAACTCGTCCCCTAGGGCAGCCTAGAGGATGCATATGCTAAATGCATTCGTGATTTTCTACGATAGTGAACTAGGATTAGAATAACTTTAGAAATCTCAGGAGTAAGAAATAAGCTTAATACTTGTTCCGGACGAATAAGGATTAAGTGTGGGGTGTTTGATCAGTGTTAGAAATGTCTATTTTAAGCCACTACTTTCATGCTTATTTCCCATGATTAGAACGTAAAGTATATTACTTCTGATACTTGGATTAATGTTTCAGGTCGAAAACACGATTTCCACCTTACGAAGGAGCATACATGAAAATATGAGGAAAAGCACGTGAATTCGGCCTAAGTCAGACATAATTAGGAGCATTTCTGCAATCCTTAGACCAACTGTACTAAAGTACTTGATTCGAGCTAAAAAAAGTCAAAGACTCATGTTACTCGACCGAGTGAACACACTACTGGAGCAAGTCAGCACGTGATCAAGACTCTTCGTATGGACTCTCTCCATTTAATACGAGCGGATAAGCTAGACCTTCCATTTACTCGACCCTTTAGATTACTCTTCACTATATAAGCATCACAAGAGACACAAGCACAAAGAGAACCGGGGAGAGACCCTAGAGTTCAAGTGATTGAGAGTAGTCGAGTACCCAAGTAGAGAAAGCTAGAGAGAGCTCGAGGAGCATCCAACTTCACTTTGCACTCGAGCTACCATTACACGAACAAGGAGAGGAGCAGCACCTTGGAACTCGACCGTGGAACATCAATCACTGAGAATTTCTAAATTTTTACTCTTGTTTTATTACAATCAATTGAACGTGTTTTCATTCTCACTCGAGATGAGTGAGTAGTTTCCTTATGATGGGGATTTGATGAATCCCTAATGCTTATGAATAACTAGAACATGATTATCTAATTTACATGAATCAATTCTTGTATGACTATTATGTGTGTTGAATCATACCCGAGCACTACGTCTAGGTGTCCTGACAAAACGTCTAGAAGAGTAGGTCGAGTACTATTTTATAGGGAAGGACCGGGAGGTGAACTTAGACTATTTTGGAATCAATACAACCATTAGATCGAGTATATTAGCAAAGCGGGAGCAGCGAGTATATTTGGTGCATGAATGTATAATAAGCGTATTTGGACAGACTAGTGAAAACATCGGGAGGACTGAAGCTAGTCGAGTAGATGTTTACGTGCGAGTCCAACACTCGGGAGTGAGGATTCATATGCTAATGCTACTCAGTCTAAATTCTATAATATAAATCCAACATTCGGGAGTGAAGATTTATATTATCATATAACTATACGTTCTAGATTAAATTATCATCAAGAAGGAAATTCATAACTATAATCTATATCTTGCTCAAGTGAAACCATAAGTATTATCGGAGGATTCTCATCCTTGTCATATTTTTTATATTTGATAACAAAACCCTTTTTCCAAACATTGCCCTTTAAATAAACAAAACACTTAAGAACTATTTTGAAAACTAGTAATCGATTTTAAAGTATAACTTAACTCCACTGTTCCCTTGGGTTCGACACTAGGTCACCCCTAGTTCTATAAATTCTTTTGAGTTGCATGTTGGAATATTTATCTTCTAAATCGCACCACGTCAACCAACTATCGGTATAGCTTGTTACGATATGGGTGCATCTTCATATTGCTCAAATTCTTCACATTGTTCTTCATTTGATTAAACTTCATGATCATCCTCGTGTTTATGTTGATCAAAATTATGTGATGCTTACTATCTTGGTATTGTACATCCTCCTCTCAAAGGCATTAGAATTTTATTCCTTGCAAGTGAATTATAACTATACGTTCCGCTATAAGTATCCACATTTGCAATCTTCCAAGTACCACCCACTTTTGGATCTTCCAAGTAGAAAACTGGTTTGCGGTAGTGGCGAGATAAAATAGTTATTCTTCTTACCAAATGTTAGATGTATCAACTGATAAAAGTCCATGATCAACTTTTGTACTCCATATGTATTTTTGATCCTTGTTAAACCATTGACATTGCAAAACAATCATGTTCATCTAATCCGTATATCTTAATTCGATCACATTATGAAGAATCTCATAATAAGTTGCATCATTGGTTTCCACCATCACTCCACTGTTTTGTGTTTGTAGCTTTCGATCACAACCCCAAATAAAAAAATTACACCATTGACATGATAGTGAGAATAAAATAAGTGACAACCGGGAAAAAATGTGGAATTTACGAGAATAATATAAATCTTTGACGTGCATGTATATTTAGTCGGTAAATATTCCAACACGCAACTCAAAAGAATTTATAGAACTAGGGGTGACCTAGTGTCGAACCCAAGGGAACAGTGGAGTCAAGTTATATTTCAAACTCGATTACTAGCTTTCAATTCTTTAAACTCGATTACTAGCTTTCAATTCTTTAAACTCGATTACTAGCTTTCAATTCTTTAAACTCGATTACTAGCTTTCAATTTAGTTCTTAAGTGTTTTGTTTATTTCAAAGGAATTGTTATTTATTCTAAAAACAATATTTAAAGAAAAGGATTTGTTATCAAATATTAAAAACTATGACAAGGATGAGAATTCTCCACTAATACTTATGGTTTCACTCGTTTAGACCTATCAGCTAGTCTAAGAATTAAAGTGGTGCTAGAAAGTTCTCCTATTCCTAATTTTTCATATAAAATAAATGGCATTATGGAAACTCCTGCTCCTAGATCACATAAGGCATCATCGATATATATATCTTTTACGGCGATCGGTATAGTGAATGAACCATAATCTTTTTGTTTCTTAGGCATCTTATGTTGTATTACGGCACTAGAATTAGGTCCACTACAAGAAAAAGCTTCATTATCAACAATATTTTCTGTTGATGTTGCATTGAATCTGTTGATATTATACATAAATTCAACAGTCTTTTCCGTTGATAGTCCGTTGTTTATATCGCCGCGGATTTTAACAAATCCGTTGAAATTTAGTTCATTTTCGACAGATACATCCGTTGGTTGTATCTTTTTAAAATTGTATAAAACCTTACAAAAACAACGTAAAAACAGTTGGTTTAAATTTGTTGATAATTATTTTTAATTATAAAATTACAAATATATCCTTCATAATAAAACAACGGATTTGAAAATTAAATACAACAAAATGTTCCATTGATTATATGTACACCACGAGGATAAATAAAATAATTTAATTTTCTTTGAATTTTTATTTAATGTTCATTTATTTTAATAAAATTCATAAGGAAATTACCAATGCACCCTTTACTTATTTTTGACAAATAATCTGTTGATATTTTATAATGTTAGTAAAGATAACAGTTTAGTAAAATTATATTTTATTTTTTTATGGGTTAATTACGAAAAACCACCCTCATAATAGGGGGTTTTTCACGGCACCACCCTTATAATGTGATATTACAGTAAACCACCTCTTTCTCTACTCCGTTATCATTTAACCACCTCTCCGTTAACAGAGGTGGTGAAGTGATAATGGAAATTATTATAGAGGTGGTCAAGTGAAAATTTATTTATTATAGGGGTGGTGTATTATAATAAAAATAATATTATTATATTCAAATTTTAAAATACTTAACGGAATATTTGACGGAATAGTGTCGAGGTGGTTAAATGATAACGGAATGATAAAAAGAGGTGGTTTACTGTAATATCACATTATAAGGGTGGTTCCGTGAAAAACACCCTATTATGAGGGTGGTTTTTCGTAATTATCCCTTTTTTTATTATAATTACAATCAAACATATTCTGCTTCAACAATAATAAAAATATTACACATGTAAATAAAAATATAGACAATTTGTAAAAACGAAAAATGTTTGATCAACAGATCTTGCGTCCCATTAGTCCAAATCTTGTTGATGCAGTCCTTTGTTCACTAATTTAATTTTCCTATATCACAAAAGAAGAATTTTGTTAGAATAAAAAATATAATAAAAATCCATCAACAAGTGAGTAACCTTAAGTAGGTTTTGAATCTTTGTATATATTTTCGCCATTGTTGTAATCACTGTAATCCCCTTCTATACGATAAGTTGTAGGAACCATTAAAGTTACAAAAGAAACAGAAATATAATTGTTTCACAATACAACTTTTATGTAACCAAATAAAATCACCTAATTAAAAGATCGAGCAAACAAACTTAACGAAATTGTGTGAGATTTAGTAAAAGAACCTTGAAATTGAGAGCCTCCATGTCTACTACCGTGGAGAGAAGCGCATCGTTGTGGAAACCTCTAATTTGTGCAGTTGTGCTCATAGAAGAGGGAATTTTGAGAAGAGGTAATTGTTTAAAAGATTAAATTTAGAAATAATATACATAAATCAATGTGTAACTTGGTGCAGTTAAGGAGTACAAAATAGGCGGGATTTGATGAAAATATAACGCGATGTAAATTTTTCGTAAACACATCGAACTATTTTAATTCAAATAAACGGGACTTTCTATATAATACTTAAAACTTTTAAAATGCAACATTTTTTTATAGAGTAAATATATAATCAAGATATACATGCCATTTTAATAAATTTATAGTTTCCATAAAATCAGACCAATTATTCTTTCCACAAAATCTGACCAACTATTATTCAAAAAAATCCGGCCAACTATTTGATCGAATACCACTATTTAAATGTATTATAAATTAATAAGAAAGGATTAATATTTAAAGAGACAAAGAATTCAGTCATCGAGGATATGATTTGATGATAACATAGTCTAATTCAACGGATGAATTTATTACCAAATATTGTAAAAATAATTCAAATTTTAAACATTATTTATTATGGACCAATATTTTTTGTTGACAATGCAAAGGTTCTATGGTTTATAGAATGTTGATTTTGATGCGTAGATTTTAGCAACAAACATATTTATTACCAATATTGTGTTGGTAGTACACTTAATATCAACAAATTAAATATTGTTGTTTTTAGTTTGTTGTTAATGGAATAGTAAAATAACAACAGACAATTACTACCAAATTCTGTATAAAATGAATATAAAATTTACAACGGACGTATTTGTTACCAATGTATTGTTGGTAATAAAACTATCACCAACAAAACGGAATCTGTTGATTTTAATTTGTGGATTATGGAGCATTTTCTTGTAGTGGTCCTAAGGCAACATAGTCTACATCACATAATTCACGACGATGAGTTATGATATCTTTCAAAAATTTAGCATAGGTGGGCATTTGAGAAATTACCTCTGAGAATGGTAGAGTGATGCCAAGCTTTCCGAGAATTTCAGCAAACTTCTTGAATGCGGCTGTTTCTTTTACCTTCTTTTGTCTGTTTGGGAATGGAAGTGGTGGAACGTAAGGTGGTGGTGCTACGTAAGGTGGCTCACTTTCCTTGTCCATGGCTTCCTCTTCCTGCTCGGGCTACTGAGTGTTACTCGGTTCATCTTGCTCGGCTGAATTTGTTGGTGCTTTCTTTGGTCTTGGTCCTTCAAGCTCCTTACCACTCTTCAAAGTGATAGCGCTTACGTCGGCTGAGTTTATTTCGGGTTGAGAAGGAAGTTTTCCGGGATTCCTTGAATGCGTTGAAGCGAGTTGCGCAAACTGTGTCTCAAGCATCTTCTGTTCGGCTTTCCTCGGAGTTCCTCGAAGATATTCTGAATGTCTTTGCTCTGTTGTGCTTGAGTAGCTATCATTTGAGTCATTAGTTGCGCTAAGGTGGGTTCCTCGGATTTCTTGTCTTCCTTCCTTTGGTTGAAATTTGATTTGTGCTCGGGCCGTAGTTCTGACTCGAGGCTTGGTTGCTCGGGTAGTCTCCTCTAGCTTGGTCTCGTGAAAGTATTGAGACTTACCTGGGCTTTGGTTATTGTACCCTTGAGTAGGGTATGGTGGTTTCGAATCTGAGTAGAATCTAGTCTGCCTTTGTTGAGGGGGTACGTAGGATCCTTGTCCTCGAGCTATGTAGCTAACGTCTTCTCCTCCTTTAGGCCGTAAGCTTCTTCAGTGTGCTCGCTAACCTCGTAGACGTTTGATTGTGTTTTCTTCTTATCTAAGTTAAGGTTAGAAAGGGCTTGCACTAAAGAGTTAACGGTTTTTGAAAGGTTATTAAAGTCGGCTTTCGTGACTGAATTCGTACTCGGCTCAAGTTCCTCCTTCTTTAGATGGTTTCGATCTCCACCCCATTGGTGGCTGTTCCATGCGAGTTTCTCTATAACCTTGAATCCTTCGCTCGCGGGTAGTCCCATGATGCTTCCTCCGCTTCCTTGATCCATGCGTAATCGACTATTTCGTCCATTCCATCGTAGAACATCGACAACAATTCCCATTTGTTATATCCATGATGAGGACATTCGCGTTGAAGTCCTTTGAATCGTTCGTACGCTTCGTAAAAAGATTCATTGTTGCTTGAACAAATTTGTTAATTCTATCCCTAATACGTTTTACCTTTGCAGGGGGAAAATATTGGTTTACGAAAGCTTGGGCTAAGGCGTCCCATGTCTTGAATGTGTTTGGCTCGTGTCCTTGAAGCCAATCTTTCGCTCCATCGGTTAAGAAAATGGAAATAGCTTCATGTAAACTATTTCTCGAGGTACTCCTGCAAATTTATACGTACGGCATAATTCAGTAAAATTATTAAGATGAACGTGAGGGTTACCGTATCCGTCGAATGATTCACTCTTGATCATTTGGATGAGTCCTCCTCGAAGTTCAAATCGTATATCCTTCTTCATTGGGAATGCGAATGGGAGAATCATAACTTCCAATGGTTGGAGTTATGTTATGTTACTCGGCTGGTTGCTCGACCTCCCCTGCTCGAGCTGCTCCTTGCGGTCGAGTTTGATTTTCCATATCTGGTCGAGTGAGATGCTTTGTTCTCGGTTTCTTGGGTATTGTCCACGAAGTTGAGGTTAAAGGTCTAGAAGATCTCGAAGAGCTAGAACTTGAATTTGTGACGTCCACTTGCACCTTTTTCTTCGCTTTAGAGTTTGATTGCATTCACCTACAAAAAGATGAATTTTAGTAATAGCTAGAAAAATAAGCAAATGAAAGTTTTTTTTTATTTTTTTTATTTTATTTTATTTAGGATTTCGAGTGACTCGAAATCTAGAACTAAAAATTAAACTAGTGAAAGATTTTAAAAACTAAAAACTAAACACCGTTCCCCGGCAACGGCGCCATTTTGACGTGCGATATTAGTGTAAATATTCCAACACGCAACTCAAAAGAATTTATAGAACTAGGGGTGACCTAGTGTCGAACCCAAGGGAACAGTGGAGTCAAGTTATATTTCAAACTCGATTACTAGCTTTTAATTCTTTACACGATTACTAGCTTTCAATTTAGTTCTTAAGTGTTTTATTTCAAAGGCAATATTATTTATTCAAAGGCAATATTTAAAGAAAAGGTTTGTTATCAAATATTAAAAACTATGACAAGGATGAGAATCCTCCACTAATACTTATGGTTTCACTCGACAAATATATATAAATATTATAGTTATGAATTTCCTTCTTGATGACAATTTAATAGAACGTATAGTTATATGATAATATAAATCCTCACTCCGAATGTTGGATTTATATTATAGAATTTAGACTGAGTAGCATTAGCATACGAATCCTCACTCCGAATTTGGATTCGCACGTAAACATCTACTCGACTAGCTTCATTCCTCCCGGTGTTTTCACTAATCTGTCCAAATACGCTTATTAATACATTCATGCACCAAATATACTCGCTGCTCCCGCTTTGCTAATATATACTCGATCTAATGGTTGTATTGATTCTAAAATAGTCTAAGTTCACCTCCGGTCCTTCCCTAGAAAATACTACTCGACCTACTCTTCTAGACGTTTTGTCAGGACACCTAGACGTAGTGCTCGGGTATGATTCAACACACATAATAGTCATACAAGAATTGATTCATGTAAATTAAATAATCATGTTCTAGTTATTCATAAGCATTAGGATTCATCAAATCCCATCATAAGGAAACTACTCACTCATCTCGAGTGATAATGCAAACATGTTCAAACGATTGTAAGTAAAACGATTGTAAATAAAACAAGAGTAAAGTTTAGAAATTCTCAGTGATTGATGATCCACGGTCGAGCTCCAAGCTGCTGCTATCTCCTCGTTATCTCGAGTACAAAATTAGTTGAACAATCTTCTATAATTCAAACGGTCTTCCGAGCTCTCTCGGCTCTTTCTTCTTCTTCACTTGGTTACTCGACTTCAATCTCAATCACTTTACTAGGGTTTTCGGCCCCCTAGGCAGCAACCTTCTTCGAGTCTCTTGTGATGCTTATATAGTGAAGAGTAATCACAAGGGTCGAGTGAATGAAAGGTCTTGCTTTAACTCCTAATCATAAATGGCCGAGTAAATGGGAGAGCTTATCCACTGTTAAATCTGATCGAGTAAGTGGAAGGTCTAGCTTTCTTCTTGTATTAAATGGTCGAGTGAATGAAGAGAATCCATACGAAGGGTCTTGTCACGTGATGACTTGCTTGCTCGAGCAGTGGTGTTACTCGGTCGAGTCTTTAGCTGTTCTGTCAGCTCGGTCAGAGTACTAGTACACTCGGTCTAAGAATTGCAGAAATGCTCAAAATTATGTCTGATTTAGGCCGAATTCACGTGCTTTTCCTCATATTTCCATTTATGCTCCTTCGTAAGGCTGGAATCGTGCTTTTGACCTGAAACATCAATCAAAGTATCAAAAGTAATATATTTTACGTTATAATCATAGGAAATAAGCATGAAAGTAAGGGCTTAAAATAGACATTTCTAACACTGGTCAATCTTATCTTGACGGAGTGAAAGATTCTTGTATTCCATCTTTAATGATAGCATTTGATACAAATAAAATCTATAGCTAGTTTATAATATGCACCATAAATAACATTATAAACAAAAGAATATCATAAACATAAATAAGCTTACCCAGTTTGA
This sequence comes from Sedum album, assembly GCA_006409495.1. Classification (NCBI taxonomy): domain Eukaryota; kingdom Viridiplantae; phylum Streptophyta; class Magnoliopsida; order Saxifragales; family Crassulaceae; genus Sedum; species Sedum album. Next base: position 27,735 of record QZGG01000686.1, read on the forward strand.
AAATATTAATAAAAATTAGTGTTTCGAGCTTTATTAGATGCATTAGGATACATATTTCTATTAAGATCACAACAACGCTATAGACAAACACTCAAATAAAATAAGAGAAGAAAAATAAGAACAATATGACACAATGTTTGTTAATCCGGTATCCACACAAATTGTGTGAGTAATTTGGGGGTACTAAGTCAGGAGAGGGATTCACTATGTTGAACTTTTAAGACGGCTACAGGCTATCGCTTAGAGTTATAGGCTTGTGTTCCAATGCTACTGAAACCACTATAATATGTTTTTGTTTATATAAGAGTTATAACAAATACTAATAAAAAAACCCAAAACACTTTGGTCAAGCCAATTAGTCTCCACAACCCAACAATCTCCCACTAGGAGACTAATTTCAACCCCACCATCTCAAACTTCAATGCATGTAGTACCACACACCTCTCCACTCACGCAGAGATGCACAGTTAAAGTCATACGCAACCCAACCAAAGACGCGCATAAAAGATAAATTTACCTCATGGCCACTCTAAGCCTCCTGTGGAATTTTACTATCCAACGCACTTGTTAGCCCTCAGGTGAATCAGAAAAGCTGCATTGGTAACTGCTTCTGTCCAAAACATCTTTGGTAGATCACATTTCAGCCTCTTACTCTTTGCACGCTCATTCAGCGTCCATGCAAACTTCTTTCACAGCAAAATAGTCACTGAACTCCTTGAGTTCATACTCACCATCATAATCAGACCTTAGACATTTCCCCTTCAAACCTGTTACCACTTACTAAAAGTGTCATATGCATCAAATTTACTTTTCAGAAAATAAACAAATACCTATCTTATGAAATCATCTATAAATGTCGTGTAATATAACGCAACAAGAACTGATGCGACTAGTGTTGGATCTCATAAGTCAGAATGCACCAACTCCAACTTTTGCGTTCTTAAAGCTCTACCTCTCTTTGAAAAACTGACTCGCTTATGCTTCCCACATATACAATCTTCACAAATTTTGACTTCAATGGATTAGAGACCTCGTAAAAGACCTTTTGTGTAAATCATTCATGCCCTTTTCACTCAAGTGACCCAAGCGGCAATGCAACAAATCAACACTCTCATTTCTAGCAACAACAATGCTCTCCTAAGCATTACTCGTTATGTACAAGTTTCCTTATTTTCTCTAACGAACTATTACAATGACTCCCTTGTTTATCTTCCAGCTACAATAGCTAAATGTCAGCACATAGCCCTCATCACCAAACTGACAAATTAAGAAAATATTCTTCTTCAATCGCGGAATATTCTAACACCATATAATTTCATAATCGAACCAATCAACATCTTAATCACAAAATTACCATACCCACTATGTCCAATGGTTTGTTATCTATTAGATAAACCTTTCTGAAATTTCATAAATCATATTATTGAATCAATTCGGCACTACTAAATGAATGGAACGATGCTTCTAAGTCTAACACCCAAGACTCCCTCGGACTGCTCACACTCAAAATCAATGCATCCCCAGCAGTCGAATTTGTAATGTCCGAATTCATTACACTTTCAACACTTAACCTTATTTTTGTCCTTCTCTTTATCTTTTTTCTCCCTTGCACGCTACCCTTTGGACTTGGATTCTTATATGCCTTTACTTCCAACATCCAAACCTTCTCTTAAGCTAAAGCTTCTCCTTCCTACCAAATTCTTCGTGCACCATCAAATCTCTGACTTCATCGAGTCTCACCTTTGTCTTTTCATCTGATGCACTAAGTGCAATAACAATCTCGTTCTCGTTCCAGCTATCCGTCAACAATTACAAAAAAAATCAACACATGTATCTTATCATCAAATTCAACATCAACAAAACTTGACTGAGCAATAATCATATTAAACTCATGACGTTGCGTATATTCTACGTCAATTTCAGTGACTAAGAGATTCCCAAATGCAATTGAAAAATAATTTATAAACGAAGTATTCGGGTCGTCCAATGAGCAAAGTTAAACTTGTGCTAAGCTTTAAATTTAGTCTAGCAAACTGGAATCAATATCTTAGTTGTTTTGTGGAGGATAGATATTACAAGTAATCAAAGTACAACTCCCTAGTCTAATGCATCAAAACAATAATCATAAGAGTAATATGATGAAATAACTCTTGATTCGGAGTCGACTATTAAATCGCAACTCAAAAGAAGATTTTACCGAGTTTGAATATTGATTTCATATAGCGCAAGTCTCAATCTTCCTATTTGTTGACTTGCTCAATACAATCACATTAATCACGAACTTCCGTTTTAGGAAAAAAATTTAGAACTGCCCCCCTTCCAAAACAAACTTTCTCGAATGCCTTCTTTTCAAAAACTCTTTCTCAAATGCCCTACTTTGATACCAATCCGGTTTTGGTAAAACCGGATTCCCTAAAAATCATAAAATACGATTTTCCCAAGCCCGGATAGTTAGAAAACACAACAATCCGGTTTTGTTAAACCCGGACTCGTCGTAATCTAATCAGATTCGTCCTCAAATCCTACATAGAAGGATCCGGTTATATTGAAACCAGTTTCTTAAACTATCCGGTCTTGATAGGATCGGATTCACTTGAAATACAAAATCGGGAGTGATGGAAGACTTCCCTCACCCGAAATTGATTGAATCTGCAATTTTCCTGTCGACTCTGCATAAACCCCATTCGATCCGTGAAGATTTGTGACTTATGGAAGAAAGAATTGAAGAAATTTTGAGGTTAGGGTTTGTGAATCGTAATGAATCCGGTTTTCGTATAACCGGATTGTTAGAAGATGAATCCAGTTTGTGAATCGTAATGAATCCGGGCTTGATAAAACCAGATTTTTAGTTTTTCTAACTATCCGGGCTTGGGAAAACCGGATTGTTAGTTTTTCTAACTATCCGGGCTTAGAGAAACTGTATATTATGAATTTTAGGGAATCCGGTTTTACCAAAACCGGTAGGGCATTTCGAAAAGAGTGTTTGAAAAGAGGGCATTCGAGAAAGTTTGTTTTGGAAGGGGGGCAGTTCTAAAAAAAATCCCGTTTTAGTTATCAATGTGAAAGATTGAATAAAGCAAAAGCCTACTCTTTGAATCTTTAATGCTACTTTCGTAGTCGCTAAACAATTAGATAGTTTTACTCAAAGGTTTTTTTTTTTTTGATGACAACTCAAAGGTTCTATCTTCCGATATAAACTTTAGAGCTACTTATTTTCGTACAAGCATTTTATCAAGGGTAAATTCCAGAAAATCACCCCTATAATAGGGGTAATTACAGAAAAACTACCCCTATAATACGTATTTACAGAAAAGCACCTCTATAAATAGCTTTGTTAGCATTTCACCACCTCGTTACTATTCCGTTAGATAAATTATTAAAAAAACTAAACATAGTATAATAAATTTAAATAAATTTTTTTAAAAAATAAATTAAATTAAATTTCAGTATATTTAATTAAAATTTACAGTATTTAATTAAGAATCATTATATTCCAGTTCGAATGTGCATTTAAGTTTAATCTGATAACTGGATCAGATCTGGTAGTTCTGAGCAAGAGATCTGCCATAACCGGACCTGTTACAATAAAAAAATCGATTATTAGCAAGAAAATATTATCACAAACAAGACTTGAACTTACAAAAGTTTTCGCAACATGTATGAGTTAAATCTTAAATTTGAAACACTAATCAAAATCAAAATCAAACTACATGCAGATGTATATTAACTAATGGTTAAAGTTTACTATTAGTCAGTGGCTCACTGGCTTGGTTTCCTCAGATTCATTTTTTGAGGTCATTATTTATTAGTCTAGTTTTCAAAAAAGATCATATGCAAAGTGAAAAGTGTTCGAAATATCCCAATTATTGGAGCTTTACAAGTGAAAGTATTGATACAAAACCAGAATATCCATATTTTTTGGTTGGACATGACAAACACCAGCACATTACTAGAAGAGGGACAGTGAAGCGCCCTTAATGAATGATTGGATCAGATAATATCAAGTATTTTCATACATATAACACTTGTTTTAACGTTCTATTCATGTAAATGTTATTACCACAACCATGTATGTGGAAGACAAATGTCGGATGCATATCTAGATCATTTTTTATAAAAATATCTTATGCTCAAGTCTCCTCTTTGCTTACAAAGTTAATTTATAGATTAAGAATATCTCATTCCGAACATCAATACACAGGGAATATCTCATGTGGATTCATCTATTTTGGTGGATTCATGAAATTCACTTTGCATCCGCTGATTGTATTTTATCAATGCACTAGATTTTGTCAACACATTAATTAGATATGTGACTTGCACATATTTTGCACGTGACATGCATATGACAAATTCAATAACATGGTGCAATCTAAGTCATTGATGAAATGCAATCAACAGATGCAAAATGAATTACATAGATAGATCAAAATAGATGAATTCACATAACATATGTTTTTACTCTTACGTGCATGTGTGAATGTGTCATTAAATGACCATGTTTGACTAGAATAAATTTAATTACTATACATATATTTTTTAATATCGTACTACATGTTACACTCATAAATGAGTTTTACTATAATTTAAAGTCCTATGTAAGTAACTAGACTCATTTATGAATGTCAAATCATGAACTGTTTTTAGCAGTGAGTGTACACAATTGTTCGATCTGAATTCCAAGGAGCGTGAAAAATTCTAGGAGGACATGTATCTTTTAGTAAGATGAAAGGATATGATTTCAGCCGTTGATTTTTATCAATCCAACTGTTGATATTGATAACTGTCAATCATCAATCGCCCACATTTTTTGCAAATCCAACCGTCTAATTAATTAAAAACCAACTTTAATCTCAACCGTCGGATTGATCAAATCAACGGCCAAGATTATGTCTTTAGTCTCACAAAATTTACATGTCTCTCAAGAACTCAACTCTTGTAGGAGCCTATCAAGTTAAGTAATTGTGCTACTATATCTGTTACAATTATTTGTTCGATATCTGTTATAGATTAGCTTAAAACAGTTATTGTTATAAAAACACAATTTAATTCAGGTGTTGAAAGTAAAAGACACACAATCTTAATAATCCAGTTCGGCTTCTTTAAGATTGTATCAGTGGCTTACTCCAAACTCCGGTACGTTTCACCATTTAAAGTTCGAGTACAACCAAAACACTTACACGTTACATGACCTTACGTTTCGTAACATGCTACTTATATCCTCCTCAAGTACTGACCTCTAGTCAGTTGGCCACCAAATTAAAATTCTCACTGATCTCTTGTTCGTCCTATAAAAGATTTGCACAATGCACCTGAATGCATACTGTTGGGACAGCAATTGACTTCGGATCTACACGAAACTTAACCAAATACCAATATTAAGTGACAAATAAATAGCAAATAGGCGGCACGTGCACTAAGGAAAAGAGAAGCTAACGCATAGATATGTCAAATGGGGCGGGTACGGACGGGTATGACCCGGTTATAAAGGGTAACGGGCATAAACGGGTAACGGGTATTATTTACCCGTTTATGTAAACGGGTATAAACGGGCGGGTATATAGGATAACGGGTATAAACGGGTAACGGGTATTAATTTACCCGTTTACCCATTAAAGACCCGTTTATCCATTAATAACTCATTTACCCTTTAACTACATATTTTTATTTTACCAATTATTCTATTATTTGTAAAATACGAAAATGAGTATCTAATTTTTTAGTAGATTGACGGTATTTTATGAGTAGAACTTAATGAATTTTTCTAATGAAATATAACGGGCGGGTAATGGGCGACCCTATAATAAACGGGTATAAACGGGTAACGGGTATGATTACCCTTTATCTCTAAACGGGCGGGTATAGACGGGTATTTTAACGGGCGGATAAAGAACGGGTAACGGATAATGGATAATTTTGACATATCTACTAACGCGTGGGTCCCACATCCAATGATTAAAATATTCTCGAAAAGGCGTTCGAATTAGCAGAACACAAACCGAATGAAAGGCAGAGGATTATCTGTATTCACCACCCAAAAAAACAGCAGCCAAAAAAACAGCAAAAACATGTTCTTCTTGAACCTCTTCCTCCTCCCTCCCTAGGGTTCCGCGATTAAAGCTACCGCCTTTGCCAGAGATTCATTCCGGAGCGAAAAGGGTTTCTTTTTCTTTCATGATACAATCGTCCAGTAGCTAGGGTTTGTTTGTTAGTTGAGTTGTTGGTAAACATGATGATGTCGTCCTCCTCTTCGTCTTCTTCCTCTTCGGCGGCTGTTCGGGTCGAGAAGGCCACTAGCGATCTCTTGATTGGACCTGATTGGACTATAAATATGGAAATTTGCGACTCCATCAATTCCAATCATTGGTATATAATTACGATACTCTTGTAATTTTTTTGTTGATTCAGATTTTTTCTGTTTCTTGTTGATTTGAAAATTATTGAATCACTGTTCATAAATTTTGGTTTTTATAAATCATGGGGTTGATGTCTTGCCTGGTGGTGTACTTCATTTATTTATTACCTTGTCTCTTTTACTTTTGAAAGTACGGATTTTAACAATTTTGTTTCGGTAAGATGTGAAGGATTTTAACAATTAAATGTACGGATTGAAGTTGAGTGCTCATGATTCGCATTATGGGGATTTAGCTGAAGTTACGTTGTTTTTGTAGCTAACAGTAAAAACATCCTTGATTTTTTGTTATTTATGTATGATTTTTCCTTTTCTACTTCACGTATCATTTTATTGAATCGTTTTATTAAAACTATTTCAATGTTTAATTTCTTAGCATGTTTTGTTGACATTTATAATCGAGGAATGTGAGGCATATCTCATTGGCAGGTGGTAATCAGATATGCTTCCAGACATCTCTATGCGTATTTTACTATGTTTTTATCAGTTTGCTTCCGTCATTCTCCTAGGGTATTTATGTTAATTATAATGTGGCTGTTGAAACTCTCCAGGCAGGCGAAGGATGTTGTTAAAGCAGTGAAGAAAAGGTTGCAACACAAGAGTTCATCGGTTCAGCTACTGACCTTGACGGTAGGAAGCTTCCTGTAATTGCCAATTTACTGTCTGGATATTTGTATTGACATTTTGTTCTCTAATAGCGTATTCAGCAAATTAATCTTTGTAGAGTTACAGTTAGCCATTTCACTCTTGCTGATATAGTAGCTTCGAGATACTGTGATATTGTTAATGTTTGTTGTCGATATCTATTTACGCATCTGTGTTTTGCATTGCAGCTTTTGGAGACACTAGTAAAGAATTGTGGCGATTATGTCCATTTTCAAATCGTGGACAGAAATATACTGCAAGACATGGTCAAAATGGTGAAGAAAAAGGTTGTGTTGAACATTGTTGTATAGATATGTTGGTTTCCTTCTTTGTTGAATGCCAATTATTGTTAGTAGTTCAAGAAGTTGATGTTTCTTGTCTCGATCAGACTTATTTGGAACTTGCAAAAACATGTTAATGATTATATATCTTTTTCAGGCTGACACAAAAGTTAGAACTAAAATCTTGATTTTGCTGGATTCTTGGCGAGAAGCATTTGGTGGGCCTGGTGGGAAATATCCCCAGTATTTCTGGACTCATGAAGAACTCAGAGTAAGCTATTAATGAAAATCTCATTTTAGACAGTTGGCACCATCTTACAAATAATTTTAATGTTCAAATTTGTCGATTCTTCACCTTCTGGCTGCAAAATATATGTGCACACAGGATGAGATCGACATGATAAGATTAGTCTGACCAGTTATCTGATGTGATTTCCTCTTGCATTTCTGTTTTTGAATTTAGACATTTGTTTGTTTTGAAATATATGGATCTGTTTTCTTAACAGAAATGCAATTATTCGCTGCATTTGCAGTAAGCATTTATTTATCTCGTTTACCTTAAAACTTATGTTGTTTTGAAGCGTTCTGGTGTACAATTTCCAAGACGCTCACAAGATGCAGTTCCAATTTTTACTCCCCCACTAACCCATCCTCCTGCAAAGCCTTCTCAGCCAAGTTCTAGTTCTAGTATGCAAAGCAATGCTTCAAAGAGACTCGACGAGGCAATGGCTTCAGATGTGGAGGGTCTAAGGTAAACATAAAGCTTGGTACCATTGTACTCTTGGTCTTTGATGCTATATCTAATTGATCTCTTCTATTCCTATTTTGTACATTTACATCTATCACTGTTCTTTTATAGTTTGTCTGGCCTTGATGCGATGGGACGTGTCGCAGAGCTCTTAACAGACATGCTGCGAGCAGTAAATCCAAGGGATCAAGAGGTAACAATTAAGTTTCATATCAATACCATGAAAGCCCTACTTTGAAACTAAATGCTGTATTTTTCTTTGTTTTTGTTTCCATAGGCAGCTAAAGATGAACTGATACTTGATCTTGTTGATCAATGTCGTTCCAACCAGAAAAGACTGATGCAGATGCTGACCTCAACTGGGTACATGTCAAATGGCCGATCTCCAACTTTAGTGAATTTAATGCATACATAATTGTGCAATTTGTTTCTCTAGACTTGTCAACATCTCACTTTTGTATCGATGATGCAGAGACGAGGAACTTTTAGCCAGGGGTTTGGATATAAACGATAATCTTCAAAGTGTTCTTGCAAAGCATGATGCGATAGCTTCTGGTTTACCCTTGCCAACAAATAACCAGATGGAAGATAAAAGTGCGCAGTCAAGTGATGTCTGTGCTTCGAGTTCAAGCATTCTGGATACAAATAAAGAGCCTGAACCTGCACCTGACTCGATGTCCATTGTGCCTGTTGGTCCAACTGCTAGTAGCCAAGTTGATGATGTGGATGATGAGGATGATGATTTTTCCCAACTGGTTAGAAGGTTGGTGCTTTTATTATCTGCTTAATGATTTCTTTCACACATCATAAACACCTTAATATCAAAGGTGTCGGAAATAATTAGAGTGCATGGGTAGTTATGTAATTTTGTAACAGATTAAGCTTAAGTGGGGAACGTCGAAAAGGAAAATTATTTTGTTTGTATTTCTTTGACGTTGTCTCCCCTGCATTTGATTGATGAAACTTATCTTACTTCACAGGCACTCAAAATCTCAAAACATAGAGACTGGAAACGCAAAGAATCAGTTGTCATCGACTACTCACACTGCCCTTGAATCACCCTCAGCTGAATTAGTTTCAACTCCTAATAATGCACTGGTTCTGGCTGACCCACTACAACCAACGAAGATAACAAAAGAGCAAGACATGATCGACTTTTTAAGCCTTGCATTGACAACTACATCAGTTCAATCTCCGGCATCTCCTGCACGTGAAACGCCTGTTTCCCCACCTACTCAAGTGCACCCGTATGGTTTCCAAACATATCCCGGAGAGGTCACTTACAACAATTATGCCGCCCCATGGGCTCAGCCTCAACCTCAACCTCAACCTCAGCCACAGACGCATCCACAATTGTTTAATCAGCCTCAATCTCAGCCACAACAGTTTCATCGGCCTCAATCCCAGCCTCAGGAACGTCCGCAACAGTTTCAATCCCAGCCACAGGAACATCCGCAACAGTTTCACAATCATAGTAGTTTTCAGCAGCAGAATGGAGGTTCCCTGGCAAAACAGCATCCACCCTTTCAGCAAGTGCCATCGCAACATCTTGAACCCCAGCAGTATGCACAAATTCAGCCATCTCAGCTGCAGAGTTCACCGCGGCAGCAGTACCCTCACACATTTCATACCCAGAATATGCCCTCTCAAGCACGTCAACAGGCGCCGTCTTCTTCTCCACAGTATCCTCAGTATTCACCAACTTACATCCCGCCTCCGTGGGCAGCTACTCCTGGATATTACAGCAACCAAAGGCCCGTCTTCTGTAGCAATACCCCACAAAATTACAGTGCCTCATCCTATGCATCTACCCAATCAAACAGACCCCAACAATATAATCTCGGGACAAGTGTGCAAAATGATCCAGGAATGAGATCAAGCCCCATGACAAGTGCACCCGCAGCAGGACAGAAGCCTTTCATACCTTCCTACCGGCTGTTCGAGGATCTCGATGTTTTTAGGCAGGCTGATGTACGATCAAAGGATTCAAGCACTATGGATCTCCGAGCATGGCAGGAGGTCCTGGCCAAGGGATGGTCAGTGGAAATAAGTAATATGTGCACTTACTGGCTACCAGAGCTCGCCTACATTATACTCTCATACTGGTTCGTGAGGTCTCTCTATTTAGATGATATGGTGGTACATAGTATTTACCTTCACTGATGCGCGTCTCAGGTAGGGTCTTAGTTATTGCTGTGATTATCAGTAGGCAGATTTGATGTTAGATTCATCCTTGGTGACTCTTCTTACTCTTGGTTCAAATATGTTTGTCCTAGAGTTGTTTCTCGTCTTTAGATTATGCAAATTAGTTAGGCTTTTTAATCATCATGGTTTGAGAGTCTTATATGCTTCTGTTGACTCCTCTTATTTACTTAAGTGAGTAGTAGATAGATTGCAAACTTCATGTTTTAATAGATTCTTATAGATAAAAAATTTGATTTCTTTCTGAGTTTTATATAGGCTATTTGCAGAACAACACTAATGTAATGTTCTGTTTTACATAAAATTATCATTTTAATAACTAATTATGAAATGAGTCTATTATAATAGCGTCGTTATTAAAAAAATCACCATTTTCACAACTCCGTTAGAAATTATGAAAAATATGTGCCACACGACGCGTGGGTATATAACTTCAACTCGGACATATGCAGAAAATCAGCATTATATTATATTGTTTTGCAGAAAATCACCATTTTAACAACTAAGTACGAAATGACTCTATTATAATATCTTTATCAAAAAACCACCATCTGAATATATAGGTAACGTTAGTAATGAGGCTGAGGCTACGATTGTGGCTATCTTTGATTAGCTAGGCAATATACCTCTGGATACAAAATTACGGTTCATTGATTTTTGATCTATAATAGACACGAAACCTAATAAAAACATATTTACAGTTGCGGGTGCGGTGAGAAGTTGTTATATCTTTAGCATAGAGTTGAATCTATAAGATCAATATAGTACAACAATTAGAGTTTAAAAGTAGTGACATAATAAATCATATTTCATAAGGATAAAACGAAAAAAATTATTTATATTTGAACAGTGCAGTCAATAATCATTACACATCGATAATAAACTCTCAAACATGGGTTTTCTTTTGCATTTTCTAAAATTAATTTCTTCATTGGCATCCATCAAGATTAAATTGAAATATCATGTAGCTAGTAGACATTTATCAACGAGTTAAATTATCGTTTGAGCCTCTCATCTAACATGAATAGTGCAGTTAGTAGTACTTTGATAATTAGTTATTAAAATAGTGGTTTTTCATAAACTGAGATTATAATAGTGGTTTTCGGTAATTCACTTAAATTTAAAATAATATTTTATTGTCACGCGTACACGCACTTAACGGAAGTTTTAACGGAAAAGTGCCAATAGTGGTTTTTTGATAACGGATGTATTATAACTGAGACATTTCGTAATTAGTTGTTTAAATTTTAAAATTGTAATTTTCTGCAAAATAAGGTATTATAATAGTAGTTTTCTACAAAAAAAATTAATAAATGAGGGCAAAGCCCAATGAATACAATACAAGGACTTAAAAAGCTAAATAAGTATTTAGTCTGACTCGATATAACTAAAAGATACGCACTTAAATAAAACAGCTAATCGAATCATTTGCCTCGCTAAATACAATATAAAAATTGGAAAAAACCAAAATCTAAGATGGAAGACACCTTCTTTACTTTTGCTAATCCAGTAGCCATCTCGTGTTTATCCAAACTCATTTGATAACCTTTTTATATATGATTTTGTCTTTCAAGCCAAAAGTAATGCTATACGCCTACCAACGGTGCTTACTAAACAACAACAAAAAACCCTAACAACAAAAGGACACAATTGACCTCGGACTATACGTGAAGCAAAATTAAGGGAAGAGTAATTAGGAAGTACAAGAAATTAATTTACTCAAATTCTCTTGGACATTATTATTTCGTGTATACATAGAGGGCAGTGGCGGATCCAAGGCTGGGTTCGATTCCCCAAGTCTCATTTTTGCTTCAAAAAATATATCTGTTTTCAATTTTAGACCCTCCTTTACTGAAATTTTCTTTTTCGACCCCCCTTTACTCATGGGCTGGATCCGCCACTGTAGAGGGGCATTATGATCCTTTCATGGCAGGCCTCTCAATTTTATCCTAACACATATTTACCTTTATGGTTACAGAATGCTAGATAGTCTGGATGCTGCTGAGAATGAAAGTAATAATAGGATCCTTTGCAAACTCAAAACAGATATTATACGGGTGTTTCTTTTCAAAAAAAATTGCTATAATTTTAAGGTTTAAAAATAAGGTTGAGATTCATGTGAGGCATGATATATTTGTAAGATGGGAGGACAAAATCTGAATCATCGATTGTGATAAATCGACGATTGAAATTAAAGTGAATTTTCGAAAAACCAAGGGAAGATTGGATATGATTGTTATTTTATGAAAAGTTGGTCTTTCAAGAAATTTATCGTTCAAGAATATTTTCATAATATTTCCTTTAGTTTCTGCATTTACATATTTATAAACATTTTTGTGAATTTTCTATTAATTTCAAATGATAAATCATTAATTAATTATTATTAAAATATAAATCCATTATTAATTATTAGTAAAATAAAAATCATCATCTTCTTGATATTTTTAACATCTTTAGATTAGGGTGGTTTGCTGGTTAACAGAATTATTTATATGGCTGATCTTTTTGAAATTTCGGTTTATCAGGGTGGCTTTCGAAGAAAAATACCTATTATTCGAGTAATTTTTATAATAACCTTATTTTTTATTGAAAAGTAATTATTATTATTATTTTACTTGTATTTATTTGAATTTCACTAACTATTAACTAGCTTAACTGAACTTGATCCAAGAAACAATCAGCATCAAAAAAGCACTCCCTAAAGGTGAACAAAAATCAGATCGACATCAATTATCTCAGTACCATAATTAAAATTGGAAACATATTTTGTAAACCTAGTACGGATACAATGATGCTGCCTCTCTACTTCAAATAATCACATCATTTTGCCTGATTGTTATTAAATTGAATCTAATTAATTAGAATCGGATTAAAAGTTGGTACCCAGCCACTCTTTAAATATATTTAGATTTGTGAGTTATCTTCATTTTGAAGTCAAGTCAGCTTCAACTATACACACTTTTGTTAGTTTATTCAGTTGCCACTGGTCTAGTATCATGTCGGGAACTTGGATTGAATTCTAGAAGATATTGCTTGATCAGTTGTCTCTTATGCTTAAGACTTTTGTGTTCCGTGAATGAATTTTAACATTTAAATTTTTTATCAAGGAATGGACAAACCACATGCTCAGACTATTTTAAATGTTTCCTCCACCCTCGTACAGAACCCTGAACTGAAAAAATTGGGATTTAAACTTAACTCGGTCTAGCCTAGCTGAATGAGAAGGTGAGGTGAATATTTGAAATTTGTAGTATCAAAGAACATACAACAGACAAATTAATCAAATGATATACCCTGTAACTTGGATATATGACACCTAAAAGACAGGAACATGGTCATTGAAGATTTGTTGGCTCTCTCATGCTGCAATTGATTATACTCAGGCTTAATAACCTTTTACTGAACTCATCATGATCCACTGACCGCGCGATTAATTATAACTCCATTCAACATAAATTAGCTTAAACAAATGGTTAAGTACATAAGAAGATGCTTAAGTAAACCAACCAAAACTTGGTCATATGAATCATTGTGTACTTGTATTGAACTTATCACAGTACTGCTCCTAATTCGGTGGTTTATGTTTAATGCTTATGTACCGTACTACCTTTATTAGAGTAGTTGATTTCTATAACTTGTAGCCCATGAAAAGAGTGGAAAGTGCCCCTAATTGTGTTTTGTTTCATGTCTTGGTCACACCCACTTATGGTAGAAATATTGCAGGCTTTGATAGACATCTTACTTTTCTAATAATTTCATGCCAATAGAGAATGTTATGAGAGATGTAGAATACCTGCTATTACGGGACGGTTGAATTTGCAGACATTAATTTATCATAAGATAGAAGGACAAAATTTGAATCGTTGATTTAATTAATCTAACGGTAGAAGTAAAGTTAGTTTTTATTAAAGTTGACGGTTGAATATGTCAACAACACGGGACGCGGTTGAATTTGGAAGGTTTTTTTACTTTTAATCTCATATGTTGGATTATTATAAATCAACGATTGAGAGGATACCAATTACCAAGTGGAAATAATTGGATATCAAACTCGTAAAACTATTGAAGGATTACTTCCTAGGTCAAGAAAAGCATGCATGGGGATAAAGGTTGCCAACAAAATAGTTGTAGTTCTCCTCAATGTAGTGTTCTCTCTCTAATGTTCGTCTATACAGATTTCTTCCTGGAGATCAGACTGCTACAATTTTGTTTATAGTTAGTGCGCAACTCTTCACTCACTAGAGAAGTTAAAATTAATTTAGCCTACTCGAGTGTGCTAAATTCCAATCATCTCAACTCATTAAAACATTTCTTTAAGTATGAGAAGATCATTTGCATGCCATATGGCTTGGAATTAATGTGAATGAAATGGAAGTGAAATAAAGCTTAAACTTTTAGTGTTATAGCTTCACAAGTCTTTTTGTTTTAACAAAACTTAATTTAATTTTGCTCTTCGTCGATCCTCCACTAAGCTTTTTTGAGAGAAGCACTGATAATCAATTTCTAAAATTTCAAGTGTAGAAATGACAAAAGAATCTACAAACGAGCTAGTCGTTGCTTCTATGCATTTCCAGATTAGTACAATTTGACATTATATTATGCTAAAGCTATATGTTAATGCGGATACATTGATTAATTAAGTTCGATTCCAGATAGTCTAGCTAAAAGTATGTATGAAGAGCCGTAATTAATTGGTATTTATTTGGCTCTCGTTGGTATACACATGTCTTTTATTTTATAAGAATGTTTTAAATTTCAAACAGATGAAAACAACATTTTTTACAAAAATAGGTGAATTTCATATAATAAAAATACATTCTTTCTTATAACTTAATGAAAACAATTACATATGAGGACATGAATTGAAAGGTAATGACGGACAAATCGAATAATTTAGTTGCACTCATTCCGTAGTAGAAATCCGTCCGCCAAAACCTTCTTTGAGACAAAAGATAACTTCTAACAAAAAATAGAGAAAGCTGCCGAATGTTTTTTTGGACCATTTCTC
Organism: Sedum album; assembly: GCA_006409495.1. Lineage (NCBI taxonomy): Eukaryota > Viridiplantae > Streptophyta > Magnoliopsida > Saxifragales > Crassulaceae > Sedum > Sedum album. The sequence goes on from QZGG01000686.1 coordinate 43,031, forward strand.
GATTTGTGCGAGTACAAGTTCATATTTTGTATCAAGTAACATTATGTTAGTCTTGACAATAAATAAATGTGCAACACCATATTATATTTAATTAAGAATTAATTGTCACCCTCTCAAGGAGTCAAGTAGCTGGTTTACTTGATTAATATAATGAGAACGGAAAGCAAAGAAAAATTGTCAAATTTTGCATTAAAATACCATCTAAAGTTTACTTTTTCATAACTTCAATTATGAGACAATGTTAGAAAGAATCTTATTGATTCAGGCTCCCTGACGGACTCGGATCCGGTAATGTGCAGCTATTTGCTGCGAGGGTAAAAACGACGTCGTATTGACGTTTTTTACTATAACCCTACGTAGTTTTGAGTGAACCCTTTACTAAAACTACGTAGTTTTGGCTCGCATTAAATAGCTTTCGCTGCACTGGATCTTAATCCTTCTTACTTGAGCAAATTTTACTCGTTTTAAGAAATTAGAGGAATGGGTATATTCTATTGAAATCAGAATAGTGTTTTTTGGAATTCTAATAATTTTGAATTTTCATATTTAAAATACTTTTTGAATTTCGTTTAGTATATTTTTTGATTCCTAAATTTGATTCAATCCAAATTTGAAAACTGACGACAGTACAAGGATCGTGATCAATTTTCATTTGTAAAAATCCAAATCCTACTCTATAAAGCATAAAAAGCTCTTTCATGACTCATATCATAATCAAGATTAGCTATCTCTATCCAATAATTAATCCCCAAATCAATGTCTTCCAATTAATAACCCTTAAGAAATTAAACTATCACTCATTAAACTAAAACTAGTATTGATGCACATTAAAATCTGTGCATGTAAATGGATTCTCATAAATTAACATATTATAAAGTATTGTAATCAATTACATATTTAGTAATTATATAATTATACTGGGGTATAATCGGGATATGAAATATGGCTTCATTTCATAACCGTCAATACCACCCTTCCCGCTTTATAATTACTAGTAGGTTTGTGCACATAAATATGTGCATGTAATTTTATTTTATTTTTAAATATAATCTACAGGAAGTTTGTAATTAATATATTAAATATGTAAATATGAAATTGAGTAGAGGTATTTTGGGAAGGTAAATTGCGGCTTCAAAGGAAACCGCCAATTCACCAATTCCTGCTTTATATATAGGATAGATACTAAATTTTGTGGAACTTTGTGGCAAGTTGAAGCTTTCTGAGGTTTCGATCAAAATTTTGAAAATGGAGAAACTCAACATATAGCAATAGTTTGTGCTTCAGAGTTCTTACGATGTATTTGTTTTGGTTCATCCAAATGAAACGAATATATCATAAAATGTATATAATATTTTTATTATAACATTTTATACATACAATTTAAAGTTAGATACACAGGTTAATTAGACTGTGCACTGATGATTAGTTTACATAAAATGTGAAGGGATGGATAGGTGAAATCCCACTACTATGAGAATAATTTTTCCAATTAATCTTATCTGTAACACGAATAAGGTTATAAGAAATACAAGAAAAGTTCGAGGGGGACGACTATATTTTTGTAAGTTAGTGAGACACAATCTGGATCGTTAATTATTATAATCCATCAGATGAGATGAAAAATAGAATAACCATCCAATGTAACTGGTCCGTGATTTTCCTAATTTAACCACACAACTTTAATCCAACTTTAATTTTAACAATCGATTGATAAACTTAACAGTTCAAATTTCGTCCTGTACTAATAAATCATAAATTATGTCATTTCTAATCTTAACACTTCAAAATACTTACTCGTTTATGAAAGGTTTATTCATTTCCGGATTAATTATAGGAAACACCTTACAATTATATTTTTTAACCACCTCTTTAATTGTTTTTCATAGTAGTGCACTGTCTGAGTGTCTCTACATTATTACGTCATACATTCTTTAATAAATTTACATAATATTAATTTTGAATATAATGTATCATTTTTAAAATATTAGTTTTTCACATTACCAACTCTATACAATATTTATCAGATACGTGGTTGCTATTTGAAATGATTTGTGAAGTGGTTTTTCGACATTATTCATGTGGTGTGGTGAAGGAAAAAGAAGAGTATGATAGATGTAGTTTTCTTCAAATAATTCATCATCCAACTTTTTTCTTATCTTCCTGTATATAAAGCGCAAAGAGTAGAATTAACGGTTTTTTTGAAGTCACAATTCGACTTCCCACTTTACCTACATATTTGATATTTGAATGATACACTTTTTACAATAATATTAAATAAAATATATGAAAATTTAATTATATGCACATATTTATGTGCACCAAGTTACTAGTAAAAGAAGATGTTTTGAGGATATGGCTGCAAATAAATAATCAACGTATAAAAGTACTTTTAACCTTTTTGGTTAATAATATTTTCAAAGTAAGTAGCGAAGTTAACATATTATATTTGTTGGCCAAAAAAAAAAAATAAAATAAAATAAATACAAAGTCCCTCTCATAGTTTTAAGTAAAAACTATTTTCGAAGTATAGTCCATTTGTATTTTTTAAACCATGTATTATGCAACCCGAATGGAGGGCAACAAATGTAGAATTATAAATGTGTAATCATTGTTGTGAATGAATCAACTGATTGCAATTAATTTTAGGGTAAATTTCAAAAAATCACACGTATAGTAGGCATAATAATAGAAAATCACATATATAAAGTGCGTTGTTACAAGTCACCACATCGTGCTGTTACCGTTAAATGTTAGTGTACACGCGCGAATGACACGAATTGTTTAGGGTAAATTTCAGAAAACCACCTACATAACGCTCAAAATTACAAAAGAACACTTCTTTAATAGTTATTTACATAGAAATCAAATAAAAAATAAAAAAATATATAAATGATAAAGTTATTTTAACTATGCATTTATTTGATTTTATTATCAAAACTATTTATATTAATTAGTGATTTTAATTATTCAAAGATTAATTTATAAATAGAAAAAATTTGAATCAACAAAAGATTAATAATATATTAATTTTTGAAATAATGATTAACAAATTTAAGATTAAATGATAAAAAAAATTATATTTTATTGTTACATGAATTGTTAATTCATAAAATGATGTATTATGTTTCATGAAACTTATTGTTTTAATAAATGGTATTTTCATAAATCATTATGAACTATTTCATGAAAAAATATTTATATTATATGATTCAAAGTAATCATATATTATAGTTCATGAAACAAACTGTTTTTTATGAATGAAAATATTTGAATCAGCACAGATTAATTTGACAATAATTTTTATTCTCCCCCTAATTTTTTTATGACTATATGAATGAAAAAATTTAAGATTTAATGATAAAAAAATTTATATTGTATTGCTTTATGAATTGTCAGTTCATAAAATGGTTTACTATGTTTCATGAAATTTAAAATTTCATTTGATAGTATACTATGTTTCATGAACAATAATTTATTATTTCACCCATCAGGGGTTAGCTCAGTTGGTAAGAGTCGGAGCCAAAGTGTCACCACTGGAGCCAACCAGGGTTCGATTCCTGATGGGGCAGGATAGGGTTCTGCGGGGTAGGATAGAGGGGAATAATTTAATTGGCTTGAGAATGGGGGTTGTCCATTCCTTGACCATTTTTTTTAAAAAAACAATAATAATAATTTATTATTTCTTAAAAAAATGGTTCACATTATATGATTCATGAAATTTTGCTTTAATAAAAATGTAAATGCAACGAGTTTAGATCAAATATAATTAGTGTATTATATTTTTTCATATAGGTGGCTTTCTATAAATATGATTTTATATAGATGGTTTTCTAAAAATATGAATATGATATAGGTGGTTTTCTGAAATTTAGCATGTGTATGTAATCACGCGCTTAACGATTCTTGTAACACAATAGTAACGAGGTGGTAAATTACTAACGGTGCACTTTAAAGAGGTGGTTTTCTGTAATTATGCCTATTATACGGGTGATTTTCTAATTATTCCTATTATACGGATGATTTTCTAGAATTTAATCTTAATTTTATTTAAAAATAAATTAGAGGGTATATTCGCGCAACACATGATTTCTGATTTTTCTACTTTAAATCTCATCTATTATAGGAACAAAATGAACGGACATAATGTTGTTCAAAACAATCAAAGGTTCCTTACCTATACACTCGTCTCACCTTAACCTAATAAACTCATTTTGCACCTAAAAATACCTGATTTTCTGTTTTCATTTTTTATTGGAAAAGGCAGCCAAAGCTGCACTGACAAGAGTCAAACAATAAACAATATTAGTTTCTATTCCATAAAAATTAGTTTAAAAGATCTTTTGAAAAAGCAATAGATTCCATTCCTTTGGAGGTTGCAAATCTTTTAAACTCGTTCCTATTTTTCATTTTATATATCTCCACAGCTCCTTTTCTATATATTTTACATTAAGAATACATTCATTTTATGATAAGAATGTAAATAATGATGATTTAGAGCAAATATAAGAATAAATACAAATACAATAAGATTATTTTGATAAATTGAAAATTAATGAAATATGTATTCTATTTTCATGCCCTGATCTTCTATCTCCGATCTCTTCCCTTCAACCCTGATTCATATCAATGTCTTCACTCATTTCTTCTTTCACATTAATTATAATTTCTTTTTCAACCCCGATTCATATCGTTGTCTTCACTCATTTCTTTCACATTAAATACAATTTCTCTTCAACCCCGATTCATATCGTTGTCTTCAGATCCAGTACTGCAACAACAATTTGTAGCGACATAAAACTACGTAGTTTTTGATAAATGGTTCATCCAAAACTACTTAGAGTTATAGTAAATAATCTTAGATTGACGTCGTTTTTATGCTTGCAGCAAATAAATGCGCTGCACCGGATTCAAATCCCCTTTCATTCTTCATTTTTTTCTATTATATTGTCCTTTTTAAACATTAATTCTCATGCACAAGTTAAGACTCGAAGAACTTAAAGACAAATGGTGTACCAAATGCTGCAAAGCTAGAAGTTCGAACTACCAAATGAAAAGCAAAATTGCGCCGAAGAAAACTTCTAACCACACCACAATTTTATCTCAAGTGAGCAAACAAAAACATTACATTCTTTTGCAGTTTAACTTTTAAACTGATTACTTTATCATTAATCCAGTAGGAAAAAATAGAAAAGGAAAAAAAAAGAAAAAAATAATCCTTGGAAGGATCAGAAAGTTATGCTCATAGTGGCAATGCTCACATACTCATTATAGTCTATATATAATGACTGTCTAACTAAACAAGATGAGTAGATTTCATTCCTACCGCCCCTCCATTTCCTTATTAATTTGCATTCCAAACACCATATTTTGATTTGATAACACCTACTCTTTCTTCCGCCAACCCATAGATTTTTCGCCTTAAAAAGAACCAGAGAGACAAGGATCAAGAAAAGTGGCGAGTGGGGAATGTTTAATGCAGACAAACTCAAGGAACGATCACTGGAATCAGACTATCTGATTCTTGATCATGGCGGTCGATCACTTAACTGATGATACTATTTCAGATGCAAGGCAAGCCTCGATCGAGGGTCAGAATGACCGTGAAGTAATTCAAGACCTCACTTCATCCCTAAGACAGGTATGATCTTCTTCTTTTTCATGTTTTGTTTTTTTTTTTCACTAGAACACATATATCTTTAAGTTTTCACCACACGAGCCAGGATAAAGTCCCACTAAGTAAAATGCTCGACGATATGTTTACTCGAGCTATAGACTCTGCTCTCTGATTGCTGCCCTCTGCGCTTCTATTCTCTCTTGCGCTATGGCTGAAGCTCAGTTCTTTTCTACTCTAATTAGAAAACTGAATGAGTGTACATTAAAGATTGTTTTAAATGAAGAAAAATATTTCTTAAGATCAATCGTACCACATGTATGAGGAGATGGTGAAAGGTCTAAGTGGGATCCTCCACACTGCTGCGGGCCATTGGCCAGAATAGAATTTTCCTCAATTAGCCAAATCAAGGAGGATAGAATAATCTCAATGGCACCATTGCTTTTTATAAATAGGGGACATCACTTCACATGTAACTTGATCTTGACATAAAATAACTTTGTTCCATGGGGTCACTTCATAATGAGTAGGGTGATTTGGAAGTCCTTGTCCTTGCAGTTTTAGATGACTAAGATAACACAAGCCCACATTTTTGGAACTCTCCGTTGCAGTCTTCTTATTATAAATGCTCTTTCAAAATCAACCATGCCATAATATGCTGTCCAAATGCAGGGGGCAGAAGAGCTGGGAGCACTAGCTAAGGTTACCTGCCCATTCTTGATGACAAGTCTGCTAATGTATTCAAGATCAATGATATCCTTTTACTTCTTGGGCCGACTGGGAAGTGTAGAGTTGGCTGGAGGAGCTATGGCACTGGCTTTTGGAAATGTGACAGGCTTCTCAGTTATTAAGGGTTTGTCCATTGGGATGGACCCGATTTCTAGTCAGGCTTTTGGAGCAGGGCGATGGACAGTTATACGTCAAACGTATTTGAAGACTGTGTTACTGCTTCTGTTTGCGTCCATTCCCATCTCATGTCTGTGGCTAAATGCAGAACCATTGTTCCTATTGCTTCGTCAGGACTTGGAAATCACAAAAGTTGCCAAGGTGTACTTAGCAAATTTAATCCCTGAGTTGATAGCTCAGGCACATTTAAACCCACTAAGGTGCTTCTTGAGATGCCAAGGGAGAACCACACCATTTACAGTGGCTTCAGTGTGCGGTGTGGTCCTACATTTTCCAGTCAATTACTTTCTCACCGTGTACTTGAATCTAGGAGTGAAAGGAGTCGCTCTAGCTTTGGCATGCAATACTGTATATCTAAACATAGCCCTTCTACTGTATTTGATTTTTTCAGACTCCTCGCTGAAACCATGGGACAAGACTACGTATCAATCACTCTTCCGTGGATGGAAGCCATTGCTAGCTCTAGCAATACCAACGGTAGTATCTGTTTGCTTGGAATGGTGGAGTTATGAGATCATCTTGTTTATGTCCGGTTTCCTTGACAATCCACAGTCAAGTATAGCAGCAACAGGCATCCTCATCCAGACTGCAGGATTTCTATACAATATTCCATATTCAATAAGTACTAATCTAACTGTTCGTGTGGGTAATGCTTTGGGGGCAGGGCAACCTTCTCGAGCTCAATGGTCAGCTACAATCGGTATTCTGCTAGCCTGTATATTTGGCATGGTGGATTTTATTTTCACGATTGCTGTAAGGTCAGTGTGGGGTAAGCTGTTTACAGGTGAATCAAAAGTTCTTGATTTAATAGCCACTGCTCTACCATTGCTGGGACTATGTGAGCTGGGCAACTGTCCACAAACAGCTGCTTGTGGGGTTCTGACAGGGACTGCACGACCTACTATAGGGGCCAGAATAAATCTTTATGCCTTTTACCTCATTGGCGTGCCAGTTTCAATTCTACTGACATTCACATTCAAACTTGGTTATCCAGGATTATGGCTTGGGCTAGCCGCGGCTCAAGTTTCATGTATGTCCATGCTGCTATACATATTATATCATACAGACTGGACTCAGCAAGCGAAGAATGCAAAAGAACTGACCATAACAGCAGAAGAGAAACACAAAGACCTAGAAGCACATCTGTTGCCTGATCATGAAGTCCCGTAATGGGTTTTAATAGTCCGCAGTAACTGCAAAAACCACAGGAAATAAGATTGCATATATTGACTTTTAATTCAAGAGAACAAATTGTAGGGGATTCAAATTCATGAGTGCATGAAAATTAGATGAAGAACATATTATAAGTAGAATGACATCCAACAATATCATTGACCATGATTCGTATTTTTTGCATGCCTAATTCATTAGCCAACGCCAGTTCATCACATCATATCATAAAAAAATAAAATTGTTTAGACGAGACAAATACACAACTAACATCATTTTCTTAAAAGCGAGCAGACTCCGGGAATTTGGGAACTGATGGCTGCTCTTATGATCCAAAGGTCACAAAAATGTAAAAAAAAAACATAGCAAACAGCTTGCTGTTGGGACTTGTAGCACAAACTTTTATTCGAAAGTCATATAATATATGCCAAAGCACAAACTTTAAGTTGTCGAAAGTCAAAAGCATATCACTAAATTACGGATTTAATCAGTAGCAGCTAGAAATCCAATTTAAAGGCATACAATTTAAGACAAATACAAACTTATAAGCAAGTCCTAGAGCTATAGCGATATGATCTGATTAAAGAACAATGCAGTGATTATAGGCAAAAACTAGAAAGTAGAAATTAAGAAAAGCTGCAAAATGACGGTGGATATAAAGAGGAGAAAAACTACAAGGAGATACCATCGGAGCAAAATCAATCGGAGTCTGTTCGCGCAGAGATTATCAACGTCGACAGCGAAGTTCGCACAACTGCTACTTCTGCAGATTAGGCTCTGGCCTTTGAGGTGAGAAGTTGAGTGGGCTGGCTTCTGTATGGCCCAATACTTTCGTTATTAATGATGGGCCCAACAACCTTCACCACTTGTTTGCTCCTTTTAAGTGTTTAACGGAATCTCATGGGTTTTGTTTCTCTGCGACTAGGGGTGCAAACGAGCCGATACAATCGCGAGCTACTCGTGAACAAACTCGGTCAAAGCTCGGTCAAAGCTCGTTCATTTATAAACGAGTCAAGCTTGAACAAAATTTGATACTCGTTTATTAAACGAGCCGAACATGAACATATTGGTGCTCGGCTCGAATAAGCTCGTGAACAACTCGATTGAAGCTCGATTAATACTCGATTAATACTCGACCAAAATTCAATTTCAAAATATATAATGTAAAATTTTTATGCTTCTGTCTGGTTATGCAAATAACTAATAATATAGGCAAATAAGCAAATAAGCAAATTCCAAAAGGTTAAGCTTTATTGATGTTTTGTTCAAAGGGTAACTAAAAGGACTGAAGTGCAAATATTCAAAGTCTTGAATATTTGCACATTAGCCCCATATTAAAGCATCACTTTAGCTGCACCGTAACAATAACACACATTTGAGAAACCCTAAGTTTGAGCCGACAGACTGATTCGGAGACAACCGTGACAAACCGGAGAGGATATGGTGGCGCTTGCTGTTCTGGACGCTTCTATGGCTACACAGGGGCCTTGAGTGTCTTCTATCTTAGTTTGAGTGCTTTGTTCCTCCATTTATTGCTTGAGTTACGTTTTAGGGTTTGTGTGTTTTGAGTCGATCTGTTTGTAACTTGAACTATTATTGACTAGTGATGTAACTGGTAGATCTAGCATAACAATTCTAATAACTCTTTTCGTGTGCCTGAGTTATTAGAACTAAGTGGTAGATCTAGTTTTACTTTTCAAATATTTTATAATGTTTTGAGAATCTGTTTTGAGAATTACCATTTTAGTTGACTTGAATATGTTTGATATTTTTAACGCTAATTTTATTACAATCTTATGTTTGATATAATCTTATTTTTTAATGCTTGATCTTATATTTTCAGGTGAACTCATGTTGAATACAAGTTCAATAGAGAAGTCCAAGATAACCAGTATGAAGAAGAATCAATTCACTGATGTTTTGTCTTGTGCTATGTGAAGATGGCAGCATGATTTGCAACTTATTAAAGTTTTTTGTTGGACTTTTGGTCATTGTAGCAAAAAAGTTCTTTTTTTGCATTATAATCCCTTGCTTCGTAACTTTTGTATGAAAATTTTATTTTTGCAGTGTTTAAAGTAGCATTTTATTTTAGATATACAGTAAACGAGCTTCTAAACGAGTAGCTTGAATAAATGCTCGTTTTTTGCTCAAGCTCGTTTAGTATTCGAGCCGAGCTCGAGTATATGTATTTACTAACGAGCCGAGCTCGAGCATATATTTTTTCAGCTCGAACAACACATAATATTCTCGAGCCGAGCTCGAGCACCATAATACTCGGCTCGGCTCGGCTCGTTTGCAGCCCTATTTGCGACCTCAATGCACACGTGTATTCTGTCATCTCAACTATTTACATTTTTAATTAACTATATACACATTCACAAATGCATTTGTGCATCCGCAAAACGATAAAAACGTGCACTAAACGATAAAAATGTAAAAGTGCAAATTCATGACCGTCGAATAAGAGAGTCGCAGGGATCGCAGACTAAGAGGGGAGTCGGTAATTGAGCGTTACTCGAATCTCATACGTTGATAGTTCTATCAATTAGTTAGATCCAACGGTCCATAACTTCTATGAGATCTCAATCTCAACAGATTCGTTTGACCACCTTTAAAATTCATTCCACAAAATAATTACAACGTAATCACCGAGGATGTTAACGGGAGAACATTTTATCTTTTGTAAGAGGTCATACTTAATTTCAATTATTGATAATTAATAATTTAATACACGAGATTTTGTAATTTCAACAGATCGTATTTTATAAATTTAATCGTCTAATTAATTAGAAAATCAATTTCAATTCTAATTGTTAGATTAATTAAATTTACAGTCGAATCATATACTTTCATTTCATTAATATTTGTCGTCTACAATTCCACATAACACTATTACAAACAGCATTTTAAATAATTAAAATAATTCAGTATGACAAAATTCAATACTCCTACTTTTGACAGAGACAGAGATCAGAGATGTTAATTAAATCTAAGAGCCGTACGTTGAACGAATTAGTCTAATATGATAAAGGTGTAACTATTTTAATGCATATGGACAATTTTAAATATAATATTGGATTGAAATTTGATTAGTTAAGTATGAAATAAAAGATTTAGTTGAACATATAAATTAATGTTAGATTATGATTATCAAAAAATTACTAGCTTGATTTGATTAATTCGAAATAATTATAAATTGTGAATCAATATTAGTGTTCTCACCTACTTACAAACAAAACTGATTTTAAATTAAATTATTATTAATGTAAGTGGTTTGGTGTCGCCATTTGTTACATGTGATTTTATAGTCGAGGTCTTGAATGTGGAAAAGTCGGCTTCAGCAGCACACCTAACTTAGACTACTCTTTGTTCTGCTTCTCGTTTTCAATTTTAGTGGTTGAACATGTTTTTCAATTTCAGTTCCACTTGAATTTAATTCAAGCTCTCTATCACATCATTATTTTATACTTTCTTTTTGTTATTTATCCAACAAATGGCATCAAGCCTTGCCATTTCACAAAAGTGCTCCACAAAATCTAAAATTTTAGGATAAACATTTTGGATTGAGTGACCCAACATTTTTCATGACATTTTCTTATCTTATTAATTTCTCCGTTTCTTATTATAGTGAATATTTGATATTAAACACAAAATTAAGAATATATGAGTAAATTGACTGTAGAAAGATATTAAATGAAGAAAGAGATGAATTGGATAAAAAGATGATTTGAGTTAATAGTAAATGATAAAACAAGTTAAAATGTATAATAATAAATGATGAAAGAGAAGTTAATACGAAAATAAAATGAAAAATGAGAATATTCGAAACGTGAAGTATATTTTATGACAAACAAAAAGAAGCATTCACTACAATACGTGACGGAATGAGTAATTTTTTTCACTATTTGGAATTACTAAATTCAAATTGAAACAAAAAGAAAACAAAAACACTTGTGCAGACAATTTAAAATCAAATGAAGAACACAATTCACATTAAATTTCTCAATATTTAAATAATTGTCAGGTTTGACTAGAGTTTCTCTCATCATCATCATCTTTCCATTTATTTCCTCCCCTTTTTCATTTTTTTTTAATTTTAAATTATAATTTTGTTTCATTGATTCCTTCGCAGCTCGCTCTCTCTGCCATTTTAGGGTTTCAATCTCCCCATTCGCCGCCGATCGAAGCTTCCAGGTGTGTTTGTATTGCTTAGCTTTTCAGATTTAATATCTAATTGCATAACTCTTTCAATCTCGAATCGGTTTCTCATTCAGGGTTTCATTTTTCTTGATTTAGGTTTTCTGTTGATTTGATTAGGTATTTGTGATGTGTATTTGTATTGTCTGATGCCAGAGATCTGAGCTCAGATGTTGATTTTATGACCATTCATTTGAGTAGTACAAATCTGATCACATGTTACTGTACTTGAATTGATTACTCTGTTGTTTTGTAAATTGACTCTGATAAAAGAGAATATGATGTTATGTATATTTTGTTTGTAGGATTGTAGTTTGTACCCATGATGGGTGTTTTACCAGTTCGAAGAGTAAGAAAAAGAGGCAGACGTCATTTGTTCATAGAATTGAGCATATAGACCATTCACCTACTGCGCTTCCCGAACCGAAGGTTCCGGTACGCTCATTACAATCAGCGCCGTCGAGTTTTAAAACTAGAGTTAAGCCTGTTCAGAAGGTGGGTCGAAGTGAAAACAATAGGTCATGGGATTGTCTGTTTCGTCGAGTTTTAATGATCATGACGTGGGTTCATCTGCTGAATACGGTTATCATGAAGAGATGAGGTCACGAGGTGGATCGCTTAAGGAGCAAAGACCACCAAGTCCTCAGCCGTTGCCCCTGCCTTCGCCTCATGTGTCCGGAACTCTGAATAAATTGGAAAGCTTCAAATCAGTGTCTGCTATGAGTGGTCCTTTGTATGCTTCTGGACCGTTGCCCCTTCCTCCTCTAACAGTGATCCGTCATTTCTCATTTGAGGAGATTTCAGCTGCCTGTCATAGCTTTTGTCCAGATCGATGCATGTCGGAAGGCGTTTCTTCAACAATGTACAAAGCTTCGTTTGGGGAGGATTTATCTAGTTCGAGAAAGATTGATGCCACTGTTTCTCGTCTTCACTCTTCAACTCAGGTAACAACTCAATATTCTTAGTGGTTGTATCTCATGGTATGCTTATACCTACCTTGCATTTTCTTCCTTCTAATTTTCTTAGTGATTTTTCACATTAACACTATCGCTGATCATATCTTATTTATGAAAGCGATATGTTGCCCTTCACTTCATACTTGTTAAGAAATTGTAACTTGTAAGAAAGTGAAATATCCTGCAGTCCGAATATTATCATCCAAGCATATATGTATGTGCATTAGGTTCTACCTACATAATACTTATCTTGCCTTCATAAACTTCTGTGAATACCTTTTGTAACTGATACCGAAATATTGATCTGATAATTCTTTGGTCATTTTGTTATTGTTTTCTAGTTTCAATGCCAGGCTGGCACCTTGTCACAACAATGTATTTCATTTTTCTCTAAATGGCACTTAATCACATCAATTGCTAATATTACATGCCAGCTGTTATTTTTCTTACAATTTATATAATATTGATTTACACTCATCTATCCAGAGTTTAAAGGATTTTGTCAGTGAAGTTAATACTCTGGCTTCGCTACAACACCCCAACTTATGTAAACTTCTTGGATATCATGCACGGGATGGATCAGAAAACAGGATGTTGGTGTACGAAAGGCTATCACATGGGAGCCTAGACAGTCTTTTGCATGGTACATCAGATGGGCCACCCCTTGACTGGACTTCTCGTATGAAAGTTGCATTGTGTGCTGCTCAAGGTCTTGCTTTTCTTCATGAAGAAGGACCTTTCCAGGTAAAGATCATCCAGTTGCATATTCGCATATTAAATTATCAGAAGACTCTAGTTCCCTGGCCCTTGTATGGCTCCAAACTAATTTCAAGTTCATCACTCGCACTCATGCTGCTATACTTTAAATTATTATTATGCTGCCTGTAAGTACAGTTGTTGAATGGTGTCGTTTTTAACAGGCTATGTACACAGAATTCTGTACTGCCAATATACAGATAGACAAAGATTTTAGTGCTAAGCTTTCCGGATATGGTTGTGCGGGACAGATTCCCGAAGCAGAAATTGCAAATGGTTCCGTAAGTACTCATCTCTTCCTTTTTCCTCAGGTAGACATGTCAATAGTCAATACTATTGTCTTGTCTTTTTAACACAAGTTAATGATATTGTATCAGGCAAGCCTTCCACTTGAGACGTTAGACAGAGGATTAGTCACTCCAAAAAGCAATGTGTGGAGTTTTGGCATTGTCCTTCTCGAGTTAATTACGGGAAGAAAAAATCTCGATAGTAGGCATCCAAAAGAAGAAATGAATTTAGTGAAATGGAGCCGACCTTTTCTTTCTGATGATCAGCGGCTGACACTAATCATGGACCCACAGTTAAAAGGGCGCTACCCAACCAAAGCAGGTCGTACAGTAGCTGACCTAATTCAGAGATGCCTGCAAAAGGACCCATCAGAGCGACCAACTATGAGGAACATTGTCGAAGGTCTCAAGACAATACAAGACATCAAATATCCAGCTAGATATCCTTTGCAGGAACCTGGCAGTGGCCTTGCCAAAAGACACATAGCTAGATCATCCAGTCTCAATTTGATAGGCACCCCAGCACCAAAGACAAGTTTATCTCCATCTCCACCATCAAGGACCCAGTATCCTACTTCATATACGCATCTGTCTGCTCCGTTGCCTTTGTCTCTTCCTCCCCGAGCTTGCTCCAGCCTCTCATTGACTGAACTCTATCAACAAGAGTCAAGGAAGTCCACCACAAGCATCGGTAGAAGGCCAAGTTTAGAAGGGTTCTAAATGTTTATATTGCAGGCTTGCGCTTTGCTTGGTTTCTTGAGTAACAAATACAATATATATAGAAAACAGAAGTTGACATGTCCGTTCGTCCGCCCTGTCTATTTATTCAGTACCTGTAATTTCATGCCAAGGATTGCATTTGTGTAGATATAACAGTGAGCTCGTGTTTTCCAACATCTGGAACCAATGTTGCATTTCACCTTCCACTGTGCCTTTGCAGAATGTAACATGAGGTATGTTTTAACAGGAGATGTATTGGGACAAGAAGTAGCGGCTTAACAGTTCCTAATTCGGTAATTGTTCGCAAAGATTAGTGGCTCAAACTTTTTTGAGTGTATTTTTGTCTTGAGGTTCGGTTATGTTCATTCTTTGAGCGATGAATAAAATAATTTTAATAAAATGGGACATGCCGGCCAAAGTTCGATTAAGTGATGCAATCTTTATTCGATTTACTTAAAATGCAAATTCAACAAAATTCAAGATTAGGTTCGATCAGCCCTCATATAGCTTTACATATCATCATGCATAGCTCAGGCCCATTTTTTCAAGGGTAATACTTTAGACCCAAAAGTACAACTCCAATGGCTTCTTGGGTATTTTTTCCATCAAAAAGAAAAGTCGGGTAATAGTGTTTTAATTTGCAAAAAAAATTATTAGAACTTAAAAGGTTGTGACAAATTGTTTCAAGCATGTATTGGTAAGTCCATGATTAAAAAATGAATGTATTAATCATTGGATTCATTAATTTAAATTTAAGTTCTGTCATACGAAATGAACAACAGACATATAACAATCAACAACTGGTTGTATTATCAAAAATCTAAATAGTAACATGACGTACGTATTGATAAGTTACGTCTTCAATATAAACAAGAGTTCTCCACATTGAAATTTCCATCAACTTCAACATTTATCAATCTGTACGATATTAGCTAGAACATGAAACAATCGTTGATGAGGTCCAATGTAGTAAATACTTCGATGGAGAAATATATAGATTGTACTCCAAATGTGCGGGATGTGGTGTTGAGATTCACACGTGTTTTGTGGAAAATAAGGAAAAGTTAGATTTGGAAGAAAACACAAGTTGATTGGGTTTGACTAGTCTTTGCATGTTTGATTTTCCATGTTCACATTCAATAATGCTTCTGTTGTTTGTTTCTCAATTTCAACGAAATTCATTGTTCAAACTCCATGCCATAAATATATGATAAAATATTACAAGTTTTTCGATGCTAAGTAATTTATCTATCACATATATTTGTCTCCTGTCTCCTCTCTACTGATGTAGGCTACGATTTGATAAAAACATGCGCATCGATTTTGTAAAACAACTAAATTTTGTGAGACACTAAGACTTAATCTCAACCGTTGATTTTAATTAATCTAGTGGTTGAGATTAAATTAATTTTTAATTAATTTAAATGAATTAGCAAAAAATACTAGGCGATTATAGATTGACGGTTATCATTATTAACCGTTGAATTAATAGAAATCAATGGTCGAGATGATGTTCTTCTGTCCTACATAAATTGTTTGGTCCTCCTAAACCATTTCTTGTGCTCATATAGAATACAATATGATAGAGATTTATGTATCAGTAACACATAATGAATGTATCATTGATATGGTAGATTTCACATTCATCGTACATTACTTGATATGCAAGACAATCAAGATTCATTTTTCCATGACAATATTTCCACATACAAGACAATTACATCAATTCTAACTTTACAGTCATAATGGTCCCCTAAACTTTTGTTCATCACATTTTCCTGTCCAGTTTGAAAGTGTTTCTTGTAACCTTGATAAACAAATCTATAACCATCTTGCAATCAATACCAACACTTTTAAATGAATATAGTGCAACTATTAAGTATTTATTGGTATCATTGACAATCAAATTTAAAGTACGTATATATTTGTTTCAAACGTAAAGTAACCGTCAAATCAAATTTATAAACTTAAAGTCCAATAGTATCTTTCCAGTGGGGTAAGAAATCGTATACAAGTACATAACTAGAACTGAATTTTAACATCTAATGCTTTGTGCAAATTTGATATTCATCCATTTCTATTTGTCTATTTATTTCTCTCAAAACTAACTTAATTCATATCTGATTCTCTTAGATTATACATAAGTTGTGTTGTGATATGCTAAAAATAAACATATTGGTGTAGGGTAAAGATATTGGAAGACAATCAAACGCTTGTGAGACCGTACGATATGATTTCAACCATCGATTTCTAATCATTCAACGGATAAAATTAAATGTAAAAAACCTCGAAATCCAACCGCTCTATGTTTTTCGCAAGTCTAACCGCCAACTTTAATAAAAAACTAACTTTAATCTCAACCGTTAGATTAATCAAATCAACGATTCAGATTTTGTCCTTCTATCTTACGATAAATTAATGTCTTACATGATTTTAACCGTATAAGTGTATGTCTAAAATTTAATACTAAAATACAATTAATTGCTTCGAAACTAGCTAGAAACAAAAAAATGAAATGAATTTAAAAGATACGAGACACAAACAATCAAATAAATAAAAATAAAGTCTAGGCTCCTAAAGCGTGATTGTCTTCCTTATGTGTTGAGATTGACAATCACTTCTTCAACCATCGCCTGCCAATAAAGCCATAAGAAAAAGAATAGACCACAAAAGTATGACTACTTGAAGAGTAGCCATTACCAATCACAATATGAGTTAAACATACCATTTTGAATTTCCAATGGACTTTGAGGTTTCTCATCTTGATATGTTGATTAAAATGATTGTTAAGCACCCACGTTGAATATCTTGAAATTCATATAGTTGTGTCTAAAAAACAATTACTCTACTAGGATTTTCATTCTTAATAAGCTTGCATCTTCTTGTTTAGATCTATGTGCCTACTTTCGTCAAATGCTCATTTGTTTTGTACTTTCAGGATTTGTCTAATAAGTTTGAACACTATCCACTAACCACTAACCACTAACCACTAACCACTAGTAATTGTGTCATCCATGTGCCACTCTATTGAGTTTAACTAGTACAGTTGTGTTTTTGTTCCCTTGCATGCGTGTGAACACCCCACTTGCAGTGCAATTTAATTTGTACTGTCTTCATATAAATTAATCAAATTAAGGTGATTAATTTATGTTGTTGATCGCTAAAAACACATGAATCATGAGATCAATACATCTAAATATGTAGATACTCTTTGAGTAAGCGTGTACTCCTTGAAAAAAGAGTCATGATTTTTCACACATAATCATTGATTATATATAAATATAGAAGAGTTTCCAATCCAACTCAAATCTCATTGATTAGTAGATATATATTGATTAGCTTACGAATTTGTACTAACCTAAGATCTTGCAAATTTCCGCTCCAACATATTTGTAGTCTTACTAGATTTTGGAGTCGATATTCAACAATACTAAATATTTATAGGATTTTTTGCAGAATATCACTCTCTTAATTGCTCAATTTTAATGAAATCACCCCTTCACTTTTTTTGACATAACCACTATTTAATTAAAAAATCATTTAATTGTGGCACCTATCGCCGATTCCGACGTCTTTTGCCAAAAAATTGATTGTTGACTATGATTTAAATTTAATTTTGACTCAAAATAAAGTTAAATGAACATAAATGAAGATCAATTTTGAGAGAAAAGTTTCGATTTGTTGAATCTGCGGATGTAGATGATCTTAGGGGTTATGAGTTGGATTATCAAAGCTCCAATTAAATAAGTATGAAGTCAAATTAAAGTGTAATGGTTTATATATTGATGGAGAATTTTGATTTACATCATGGTCAAGTAAGTCAACGGCTAATTTTTCGGCAAGACGTCGGGACCAATGGTGGCGTGTCACAATTCAACGATTTCTGAATTGAATGGTGGTTATATCAAAAAAAAATTGAAGGGATGCTTTCGTTAAAATTGAGCTATTGAGAAGGTGATTTTCGATAGAAAACCCATATTTATAATATTGGAATTTACTTATCCACAACAACTTTTAAAATTTTAGAAGAATTTATGTGAACCAAGCTAAAATATTTTTATTAGCCAATAAGAACTCTTAGTTAAGGCCGTTAATAATATCCTTTATGAGTTAGAATGTAGGGAGACATAAATATTTTGAGAGACATAAAGACGTAATCATAGCCACTAATTTGATTGATTCGACGGTTGAGATTAAATTTGATTTTTAATTAATTAGGCGGTTGAATTTGCAAAAAAACAAGGACGGTTGGGGATTGACGGTTATCAATATCAACTGTTAGATTAATAAAAATCAACGGTTGAGATCATGTCCTTCCATCTTATAAAAATATACATTTCCTCCTGTAACCTTTACTTATCCTTTATATTTAAAACGTTAAAAATAAATAAAAATATTGTCAGGAAATTTTTAGAAAACATACAATATTTTTTTTAAAATTAAGTAGGGAATATTATATATCAGAAACAACACTCTTTGTATGAATTAAACTCTATTAATAAAACATATGTGCCATACAATTCGGTAATTTACTTTTATAACTATCACAAGTACTACAGTTCATCCATAAAAGTTGCATACTATTTACATACAAATGCTGATCAGCAACAACAAAAATACATGTCTATTGCTACCATAACATCCATCCATCCATCACTTCTATACTTTTCTATCCAATACTCTTGAAAAAACTCATATTCCATTTTCATCAACTCATCAAACTCTGCAACACGTAATCAAAATCCTCAACACCATGTTGCATATATTCCATCCCCTGATCCAACTCACTGCTATAACTTGACGCATTGGATGCCATACCTTCAAATACTGGACACTCGGAAGAGAGCATGTACTCTGAGGATCCGAGTAAACTGCAATTGTCGTAAATGTTGGACTCAGATGAATTGAAGTTAAGCAAAATGGAGGAGTTGGGAATTTGAGCTGACTCGACGAAAAGGGGTGCGGATTTAAGTGCATTGGTGCAAGTGTGCTGACTATCATACATGATTGTGTACATGGGAGGATTGGATTCTGTCTGTTGAACTTTTTTGGTTGCCAAACAACCTTGTTCCGTCTTGTGGGTGCATCTAAAGTAGCTCCTAAATAATTAGAAGAAAAATCAATTTGAGTACGAATTTCACTTACCCATCAAAATTAAATCTGAGACAATTTTGATACTGTCACGGTATTTTCTATTATTTGATTAAATAAAATGAGACAGTAGAGGGCGTACCTAGGGAATGGGGAATTGAGGATGGTTTTCTGTCCGTATTTCCTCCAGATATGGCCGTCGTCCAACACGACCGGAACAACTTTAGTGAATGATTGAGATCCCTTACTGCAAATTTTAACAAATAAAACATGTCAATGGCAGCAGTATAGAGAAATGTACGATGGGGTAAAACTGTCATTTTCCGTATGGGAAATAATTATTTACTTGACGATTCTGAATCAGATTTGAAAGTTATCTTTACCTTCTTTTGTAGCAACCACGGCGGCCTTTTCTGACCGAGAGGCCGATAACAGATTTGGAGCTCTCTCCGGATTCCTCCAACTGATTCGAATTCTTTTCGGAATCATTATCCATCTTGATGATCGAGTTCTCAAATGACTCGATGATCCTTTCCATCAACTGAGGAATGATCATTTGTTGTTTGTTGTCAGCATCAAGCAAGCATTTTCTTAGCAACAAGGCTGATTCATAGCCTTCTTTGAGGTCTTGGATTGTCTTCATATCTCTGGATCAATTCTTCTTGGTGACATGTTGATATTGTTTGAAGGGAGATTAGTGGAGTGAGAGGTTATTGCTTGGTGGGTTTTGCCAATGGTGAAGGGGTTTATAAATGGATTGGATTGGATTGGATTGGATCAGGACATGATCAGAGGAAAGTCTTAGGAAGGTGTGAACACGAAATTCATGGTTTGTTTACATGACAAATTATCTAATTTATTTTGTTATTCTATGCTTGATCCTCACGCGCGCTCCAGTTTCAAGGGCAAGGAGCGATTTGTTTTTAGAAAAATATTTTTTTTACATCTCTCAAGGACAGATAAGTTCGACCATAAATTAAATGTCTGACAGTTAAACTGCTATTTTTTGTACGAATGGATGATTTATTATTAGTGAATAAATATATCATTTTAGAAAAAGAATTTAGACTAGGTTTGCATAAACACAATTATAATTAGTGTATATATCGTTCAAGATTCGACAAACTCCGATTAAAAACAGATATTGCATTCTGGAAGGCTTGAATCATCGAGTTTTAAAACCAAACGAACCACTACTCCTTGTATTGTTATATTGAATTAGACTGTATCCTATTATTGAGTTTAAATTTTGCAAGTTCATTGTATCAAAGCATAAATGTAGTCTCACTTGAACAAAACAAAAAACAAATCTATTAGCTAGGAAGAATGTCAACATTTGAGTATCCATCTCCATGTTAAAAAATCTACTATCATATATCTCTTCAATTTTATCTCTCATCAAATCATGATTTATGATAAAAAAGATCATGAACATCTCCCCATAATTCACAAGAAAAAACCATCATTTTCTTTTCAAACTCATCAATTAACAATAAAATTATTACAAAATATATCAAAATGGGTGTTCACTTGTTAAAAGAGTTAAGTTAAATGGTATATATTTTTTGAATCAAAAGTTTGTTATTTTTAAGATATAATCAATATAATATCTAATATGAACAGTAAAAAGTTCTGATGCAGTACACGTGGCACGTTCTGATTGGTTCAATTCTTATAGATTCTCAAATTCTACCACGGAATAATTTTTTCCATGAAAAATCATAGAAAAACCATGAGATGATAAGAAAAAATCATGATAGGGGTGTATTATATTTTGTATCACCCTCATGATAGAATCTCATGATAAAAAAAGCATGGTGAAGAATGCTCTTAGCAAGTAATAGATGATTAAAAAATTAAATCATGAATGGTCAGTCAGTCAGTGTCAGTCTGTCAGTCATGGTTGATTTATGCTTTTATAAAAACACTCATTAAAGTTTCACAAAATTGTAAAGGCAAAGAAATGAAATATTTAGCAAAAATAAGTTCACATTTTAGAAAATGAAGGAGATATTCTACAGTACAATTAGACAAGTTGCAAAACCAGGCTGCCAAATTAAAGTCAATGTAATTTGTCTTATCTCAGCGATTGTATTTCACGCGCTTGAACTCGCGCTTTTATGAAAGTTTCACTGCTAAAGTTGTGCACAAGAGGAGTTCGTCATATGATTACGTAAAAATATGACGACACTAGCTCTGCTTCAAAGTGCCACGTCAGTTGGATATTTTAAATACTCCCTCCGTCCCATTTTGAGTGACCCATTTGAGAACTTTCACGGTTTTTAAGAAAACTAAAAAATGTGAGATAAAAAGTAAGAAAGAGAATGAGTGCGATAAAAAGTATGAAAGAGAGTGTAAATGTATAGGTAAAAAAGTTTCTATTTTAAGAAATGAGAAGATCATTTTGGGACATCCAAAAAGGAAATGAGACACTCATAATGGGACGGAGGGAGTAAGATTTACGTCCACTAATTTGATTCATTTCTTAAAGTCACAATCTACAAGACAATTGACACATCGAAAAATCGAAATAATATAACCACATCTGTAACTGTTGTTCATGTGTTCTTTCCAACAATAAAATTTATGACTAACGCGCCAGAACTTCAATTATTGGAAAATTTGGTATGCATGCCCACGATTTTCTATATTGTTTCAATAGGAGAAAGCTTTCAATAAAAAAAATTAAGTAGATTTATTTCAAATTTCAGATCGAAATAATTATTTTTCTGATCAATCCGAGATAAGTTCTTCTTTATAAACATGACATAGCTTTTGTCATCACTTTTCGATTTGATTTATAGACGATAAGATGCCTTATCCTAATTTTTCTTATTCTTGATATGTCATTTATGCATCCTCAAAAATTCGTCGAAATCCATATTAGTGCTTAGTTCAGCTTACAAGGTTTTAATTAGAAAATAGTAACAATAATTTTCCTGTAAAACACGCAATCTTATCATATATTGTTGCTGTTAATAAAATGAAATGCAATGACTGTTTGTGAAAATTTTGGCTTCAATTAAAAAGAAAGTTGTTAGTTAAGTACTTTAAAGTAAACTAGTAGTTTTGCACAGAAAAATCTGTGCATGTAAGTTATATAAACATTCAGCGTATTATACATATATTAATACATATTTTATATATTATAATCAAGAGAGTAAAATAGAATGATAAAGTGAATATTGAATTTCATAGGGGTAGTTTCAGAATGTAAAAGTGGCTTCAAATAACCGTCAATAGGATGGCTTGCGCTTTATATATAGGATAGATGATATGGGTAAATTGGTCATTTAAGGTTCGATATGTATCAATGTCTTTCGTTCTAGTATATCAAATTGGGGATTGTATCATGTGGAACCCCCTCCTTTTCATGGATCCATGGATCCCCCTTTGCATTCGTTGATTGCATTTCCTGTTTGCATTTTGGACGCACCAGATTGTGTCAGCGCATTAATGAGCATGTGCAACTCACGCGTGCATTTGTCATGTGCAACTCACGTGTGCATTTGTCATGTGCAACTCACGTGTGCATTTCAAAAATGCAAACACGTGGCACAATCTGGTGCGTCCAAAATGCAAACAGGAAATGCAATCAACGGATGCAAAGGGGGATCCATGGATCCATGAAAAGGGGGGGTTCCACATGATACAACCCCTATCAAATTGTCCTAGATGTTGTTATGTAACAACTTCTGAGACACATCCACTGCTAATGATCAAAAAATAAAATAAAAATTTGTAAGATTCTCTCTTCAAGCTCTTTTACTACCGATTCAATAATCTTGATTTTACGAACGCTGCTTTGTCCACTATATTTATTTTTTGAAAACACTGGCCCTCACCTCACCAGTGTAGATACCTCATTTAGACATCTGTGTCGGATCGAGCTTAATAAAAGATTGTTTCAATTAGTGGACTAGTGTATATGCTAAATATAAACAATACGCAATTTATTCACCTAGTTTATCTCTTTTAAGGCCCAGCCTGAGGGGTCTAGTCTCCAAGTCGGATGGAAATGTTCCCCTATGATAAAGTTCAATTACAGCTAGACTTACGCTTTACACAAATCTATCACTCTATAACTAGTACTACTATGAACTCAAGTGAGCGGTTAGAAACTCTTCCTTCGCAAGTGTTGACCTCTTGTTGTTAACCACCATATCAAATCCTCAATGGTCTCCTTTCTTGTTGGTTAACCACCATATCAAACTCTTCCATGCGAGTGTCGACACATAAATTATTACGACAACTGTTCGCCTCAGACTCTACTGCAAGCTGATCTCCTTACACCTTATGTGTGGTATGCTTGCAATAACTCAGCTCTTTAAAACAATTATCGTCACCAAAATAAATGTGCATTAAAGATTACGTTCTTCTGTCTCACAAAATTTACACGTCTCTCTAGATCTAAACTCTACGTATATATTAGATATCTTTATTTATTGGAAAGCTCAATTCTTTTTAACCGATTTTCAAACATTATTAGATTCAACTATATTTTTAATTGATATTCAAATCAAGTATAACTGACGCCCTCTAAGAAACCTCGCGAAGTGCCCTTCGTTGTTGGACGCTAGCTGAAACTCTTCCTATGTGTATCTATGTATCTGTTATAGACCTTTGTTGTAGTGCTTTTGATTTCGTTGTTACAGATTATCTTCGACAGCATTTTCAGTTAATCGATTCCCAAATTACGTGCAACTTCATATCTTTATTTGCAACAAACTTCCCATCACTATGTGAGAATTGAGATTCATCTCACTGAACTCTCAGAGATTTTTCACGTCACTAATTTTATATAATGATACTCCAATAAATCACCTTCATAACTTCTTCTGTTAGTAAATCATAACATAAAAACTATTCCGTAAAATATAAATAAATTTATAATTTTAATATTATAATATTATGTTCATTATAATATATCATCAATATAATAAATAATATTTATATATCACTATTTTTATAATCATTTCTATTTACAATGCATCACCTCTTACTCTCGAACCTTACAAAACCTAAAAAGGAAAGTGTTTGGAATAATTTAAGTAAATCATTAAGGGATTTCCCATCACTTAAAGAGTGTCATTGCAATATATAGGTGTCATCTGCTAATCTCATTAATCAAAGGTCGGCCCCTGTAAATGAAGATTGTAGGTTCAATCGGTCCCTATAAATGAATAATGTTGGTTCCAAATAGATGTTTTAATAAGGCACTAAATTTGTTTTCTCGACAAGTACATAAAAGTTAAAAGGTTCATATAAACAGTAAAGTTCCATGAATGTAATTAACAAGCACAGTAATTCCAGCCGGCCGAATGCCTAGCCATTTGCAACTAACATTCCGATTGAATAAACAGTCGAAATGTAACTAACAAAAAACTCATTCAACCACATTACATATTCAAATTCTTGCATCTCTATATGAGACTATAATTTGTCACAGGTTTGTCAATGCAGCAATGGACTATACACCAAAGTATAAAACATTACTACTTTTATTCAAATGACAAACAATACATTGCAGTTCCATATCGTAGATGAAAAATACAAGTGCTTTGTATTGGAATGTGCTTTTCCTTTGGCCCATGTTATGATAAAGCCCACGAATGGTTCCCTTTCTTAATTAAGCAAATTGCTATGACAGTCTAACCTTCACCATTTGATTATAAAATCATAGGCATCCTTCTTGATACATTGACCCATTTTGATTATTAATAACATGCTTATCCACACATTTGCACAAAATTACATTTTGATTAAAATTGGAAGTATGTTCCTTATTGCTCTCCATGCGTCTCAAAATATTTGTCTCATTTCATTATTATATATTTTGCATATATTATAGAAGTGAGATAAAAATAATGGGACGCAGAGAATAGTACAAGTATGACCCCGAATGTCGAACAAATTGAATTTCCGAAACTTGTAAACTTAGTCCAATGACTTTACAAAGAAAACTGATTGAATTGACAACAAAAAATCAAAATACTATGAGCATTTTAAGAATAATGAAATTCTATAGTCGTAGATAGATGAATCTCAATATAGTGAACACTTTGTCACATGTTATTACTGTATGTGACAATCAATACTCATACAGTTAACAATAATAATGAAGTTACACGCAATTAATTTGTTATTCCACATCAGGACAACTGATCCGTAAGGTGGAGGACTCACCTCTGAGTCAAACGAGTATAAGTTACAAGAGTCACAGTTGACAACTTATACTACAATTATAGGAAACAAAACCTATCAACCAATAAATAAATAAAGCTTCTCCTACTCGTCTATGATAGCTCCGACGTGTGTGTCGGTCACAACTCGTTCTCTACAAACGCTTTTGCAGAAGGGTACCAACATCATTGATATGCTTGAATTCTTCTTCGTCTCTCTGCGGAAGGGTATCACTGTGGTGATATGCCTAGCACAATATACTGCCACGGATGAATGTATAAGTTCTTTAGGACTACAAGTCGCTCAGATGAATGTATAAGCTCCTTAGGACATCAAGTCGCTCAGATGAATGTATAAGCTTATGGATTTTTAGGCTTGGGTGAATTACTTCAAGGATTTCGATCATTTGTGTATAAGGCTGAGAAGTCTGAAATTCTATTGTCCTAGATAGATTAAGTCCCAATACGCTGATTAGGCTGTCACAGGTTACCTATTGTCTGTGACAGCTTATGTGAAAACAGTTAACAATAATAATGTAGTCACACACATTTGTTAACCCACTTCAGGACAACTTGTCCGTAATGTGGGGAACCCTCTCCCGGGTCCAACAAGTATAAGATTTATTCTCCGAGTTTAGTACAACGTTTCTATGACAAGACGACCTATACTACAACTCAATAAACCTAAACCTACTACCTTGTAGGTAGAGAAACTTCTCCTACTTGTCTAAGACAACTCCTCCTGAGTTCCTGTCTTACCTCGTTCGCTACAGTAGTCTTCTGCAGCAGGGTATCAGCAGAACTGATATGCCTTGCAAAATTGTCCTGTCACAGGCACAACTTCACAATCTCCTTCTGACTCCAAGTCTCTCGATAGAATGTATAAGCTTTAGGTTTTACTTGGGTTGTTTGTCTTCAACAAATCTGATCTATATATATATGGCTAAGACATCATAATCCTAATGACATTTGTAATTCTAAAATTCAGCTTTAGGAAATTATACAAAACCTTCTATGACTAGGTTTCCTAAACCCATCCTTACCAAGATTTCCTATGTTGATAATAGAAATCCTTCTTCAGGTTGTATTACTTGTAGATCTAAAATTTCCAAATTCATATTAGGAAATCACCCTTTCCTAGCTTGTGTTAGTAAACCACCCTGTCTTAGCTCTGACCAGTTTCCTGTCCTAGCTAGGTTCTTGTTCTGCTCCCTTTGACAGCCTTTAAGACTTGAACTATTCTTTTCTAAAACAAGTCATACATTTGGAACAACAAAGTCATATTCCTATAACACATTCTCGTATTACTAAATGGCAGTTTTGGAAACTTCTATAAAGCCTTCTAAGACTCTATTTCTTAAAATCCTCTTCATCAAGATTTCCTATCTTCAATATAGAAATCCTCCACCAGATTGTATATCTGATTTTGTTTGAATTTCTAAAATTCAATTTAGAAAACTTATAAGTGTGCACAATTTCCTGTCTTAACTTTGCTCATATCTGCTCCATATCATATGTGAC
Organism: Sedum album; assembly: GCA_006409495.1. Lineage (NCBI taxonomy): Eukaryota > Viridiplantae > Streptophyta > Magnoliopsida > Saxifragales > Crassulaceae > Sedum > Sedum album. Next base: position 70,428 of record QZGG01000686.1, read on the forward strand.
AACATTCAATACTTGAATTATACTTTCGTAAAACATGACATACATTCTAGAATAACATAACCCATTTCTCATATTTGAGTTATATGAAGTCGTTAGTTTTTCTACAAATAGTTGAAGTCGTTACTTTATGACATGTCAGTTCAGCTCAAACTTATCTTGGTAATTTGGCATGTTTGTGGTTAAGGGTTAAGTAAGTCGTTCTGTCAGATACACCGTCCAATTGAAATCCAGTTCATTTACATCAATTGCATGATTCAAATAAGTATAACCATTTTAAAATGAAACAATGACACATAAACTGGATAAAGTAACGTGTATATTCTCTTGCATGCTATAATGGGGTCAAGTTGCATGTGTTTTAAAAGATGAGACAATCAAGTATGCGTAGATTATTTGTTTCTTGTTTCAACGAATGGAGTTAGTGCTGGTTGGTTTTGACTTTAGGTGTTTGTATTTAGCTATGTGTGAACGTCCTTCATATATGGAATCAAAATTAAGGGAGCAAACTACAAAGGGTAACACACTGGAATTGTTATTATTATGAATATAAGTTTCTATTTAAAAAATAGATTTGAATAATCATAAAGTTATTCGCAAACATAAACTAGCTAGTACGTACGTACAATTGTTAGTTGGGTCGATGAAAGCATATTCAACATGATTAACATGTTCACATGAACTAACCAAAAAGCAGTTTAGTTTTTTTAAGACTTGTTGAAAGGATACTTTTCAATTTGACAAAGAATATCAAAAGAAGGGGACTTTTGAATGTTGAATACATTTTCTGAAACAATATGATTAAATATTTTATGAGATTTATACGATGAAAAATATGAAAGGCTAAAGAACAAGTAGACTTTTCTTTGCATATTGTTGTGATAATGAAATTGTCTAACCAACATGTTTGTCTATATCACAATACAATATGTTAGAATATTTCATATTTCATCTCAAATATATATTCTAAATAAAGTTTTTTCACCTCCTGATACGGATCCTCATCTAAGGTCAATTTAATCAACCACCCGAGCTAATAACGCGGATATAACTGGTTAAATCCTAGAAGGAGATTATTAATAGTAAAATTTTAAAATTTTAGGGACAATTTGTGAATTAGATATGCAAAGGACTCGAATAAAAATATAAAGTTAGGAATTTTGATAATTAACTGAAATTTCTCAAATAAATTGCAAAACATTCAGAAGCTTCTATCAATCTCCAACCATCTCGGATCAAACTTTTTTCATGGTATTAGAATCGCCAATTCAATCAGAGGATGATCTGACCTTAAAACACCTGAAAACCCTTATATCAGAGCCTATTGAAGCTTTCTTGATTTCTATAATTGAAAAAAAAGTCACCCAATTCCAATTGTTAATAATGCATTCAACGATTCTTCTGTACATCGCATACTATTATATGAAATCAGTGGAGTTTCAACATCGTTAGATTTAATTTGTAAGAAATTCATGAAAGCAACTGCAATTTCTAGTCTTATTATGATTGATATGGTTTAGCAGGAACAAGGTATGGCATCAGGAACAATTGTCAAGTCCAACATCTACTTATTTCAAGATCAAAGTATCCTGAAATCATATTCAAAGTGCAATGTGGCTTCCCTGTTATCTGCTTGCCATCAATCGAGTTCACAAAAATGGATTCCTCCATTGTGGGCACATACAAAGTTAATGTTGGCGCATTTTATTGTAAAGAGAGTAACATGTGTGATATTGCTTATGTTGTTAGAAATCACGATGGAGTACTCTTTGTGCTCAAATGAGAAGCTTATCTTCGGTTAAAAACTCTTATTTGAGGGCTTAGCTATTCTGTTGTGTAGAGTTCGAAGCAGCAACTCAAAGCAATAACGAAGCAACAACACAAGAAAATCGATCAAAAGAGCACAAGATTTACCCTGGTTCCACCGGTTCTCTTCACTGGTGTCAATCCAGCCAAAACTAACGTTTGTTGAACGGTCAAGCACAGTTACAGAGGATGACTTACAGACGAACTTCCTGGATCATCGATTCTACCATCAAGGTCCAACCTCAGCTGGATTTTCTATATGGAGCTCAAACCCTAAACACCAGAATATCTCCCTTACTGGATTGGCGCACAAGCCAGCTATCTCATATTTTGTAAATTACACAAACATCCCTGTACTATGCAAAAATACAGACTTTGTTAATAAACAGAACTTAGCTAACTTTGACGCTTGAACCTTGATTCAAAACAGATCTCCTCCTCTCCATCAGACTGCCTTAGATCTCATTCAGCACAACAACTTCAATCAGCTCTTGATCAACATTTCACAATCTCCACCTTGATCTTGAGCCTGATTCCAGCTGCTCCAACCCGAACTGAATCACAGTTCAACAACACCTACCCTTTCCTGACAGAAATAGAATTTCTCACCAGGAACAGGTTTAGTAAACATGTCAGACGGATTTTCAGTAGTACTTATTTTCTGTACCTTAACTTCTATAGTCTCTGCAACATCTTTACAAAATGCAGTCTTACATCTATGTGCTTAGATCTTTCGTGGAACAATTGGTGTTTTGATAAATGGATTGCACCCTGGCTGTCACTCCAGCTGTTGACACAATTTTGCATGAAGCCCAACTCACCAAGCATTCCCTTCAACCACAATGCCTCTTTCACCGCTTCAGTTATAGCCAAATATTCTGCCTCAGTAGTTGACAATGCAACCACTTGCTGTCTGGTGGCTTTCCAACTAACAACAGTTCCAAACACTGTAAATACCATCCCAGTCTTGGATTTTCTTGTATCCACACAACCTGCATAATCTGAATCAACGTAACCCGTAATCATCTCCTGATTAACTTCTGCTCCACCATACTTCAAACCCCTTCCAACACTTCCAACAATGTATCTTAACACCCATTTTACAGTATTCCAATGACATTTACCAGCATTCGCCATAAATCTACTTACCTGACTAACTGCATAAGCTAAGTCAGGTCTTGTGCACACCATAGCATACATGATGCAACCCACAACACTAGAATATGGCACTGTCTTCATAAATTCAATCTCAGCTTCATCACAGGGTACTTGCTTCTTGCTCAGATTGAAATGATGAGCCAGGGGAGTCGAAACAGATTTTGCATTCAACATTCCAAATTTTTTCAATACCTTAACTAGATATTCCTTCTGACTTAAGAACAATACATTTTTCCTTCTATCTCTTCTAATCTGCATACCAAGAATCTTTTGAGCAGGACCCAGGTCCTTCATTTCAAACACTGAACTCAGCTGCTCCTTCAAATTTCTGATTCTATTCTTGTCATTGCAAGCAATCAACATATCATCAACGTAAAGTAACAAATAAATCCAAGTATCACCCAGCTGCTTATAGTAAATACACCAATCATACTTGCATCTCAAATATCCAAATTTGCATATATATTCATCAAATTTCCTATACCACTGACGAGGAGATTGTTTCAAGCCATAAAGCGATTTTTTCAGAAGACATACCTTTGTTTTAGCATCTCCAGAATTGAATCCTTCTGGCTGACGCATATAAATCTCCTCCTCCAACTCCCCATGAAGAAATGCAGTTTTGACATCGAGTTGTTCAAGCTCTAAGTCAAAATGAGCCACCAAAGCAAGGATAATTCTTATTGATCTGTGTTTTACCACAGGAGAGTAAGTGTCGTTGAAATCAACACCTTCCTTTTGGGTAAAGCCCTTTGCCACAAGTCTGGCTTTATATCTCGGTTCCTCCACACCAGGTATTCCTTCTTTCTTCTTGAACACCTACTTGCAACCAACAAGTTTTTTATTCTCTGGCTTATCAACAATTATCCAAGTCCGATTCTTATGTAAAGAACTCATTTCTTCTTCCATAGCTTTCATCCATAGGTGTTTATCTCTTGACTTAATAGCTTCTTCAAATGTTGGAGGTTCTGCTTCATCAAAATTTTCTACCACACTCAATGCAAAAAATGCTAAATCCTCAAACCCATATCTGACTGTAGGCCTGATTGTTCTTCTAGTTCTATCTCTAGCAAGCTGATAATTGTTCAAATTTTCATCCTCTTGTAGACTCTGATTTTCAGCCTCATTATCAACAAGTTCAGAATCTCCAGCATTCTCATTTCTGTGTCACAAATGTTGATCCCTAAGCTCCACCTCAACTTTAAAAATTTAGACTTATCTTCATCATCAGCTGGTTCTTTTCCCTTGAAAGGAAATTCACCTTCGTTGAAAATCACATCTCTGCTAATTAAATTCTTCTTGTGACCGGGTTCCAAGCACCACAATTGATATCCCTTAACTCCTTCTGGTTAACCCAAAAAAAACACATTAAGGCCCTGGGTGCCAACTTGTCCTGCCTGATGTGCGCATAAGCAGCACACCCAAATACTTTTAGTCTCGAGTAGTCTTCTGGATAACTTGACCACATCTGCATAGGTGTTTTAAATCCAAGAGCTGAAGAGGGACATCTATTTATCAAGTAACAAGCTGTGTGAGCTGCTTCTGCCTAAAAAGATTTTCCCATTCCAGCTTGAATCAGCATACATCTAACCCTCTCCAAAATGGTTCTATTGAACCTCTCAGCCAAACCATTCGGTTGGGGATTACCAGCTACTGTGTGATGTTTGGAGATTCCAGATTCAGCACACAATTTTTGAAAATCCTTGTTCAGGAACTCTAGTCCATTGTCTGTTCTCAGTCTTTTTACTCTCTTCGCAGTCTGATTTTCAACTAACTGTTTCCAGTTCTTGAAGGTCAGAAAGGCCTCATCCTTGTGTGTCAAAAAGTAGATCCATACTCTCATTGAATAATCATCTATTAATGTCATGAAGTAATATTTACCTCCATTTGACTTTGTCCTTGAAGGACCCCACAAATCTGAGTGTATATACTCAAGAACTTCTGTGGTTCTTTGAATTCCTTTCCCAAAACTGATCTTGCTAGACTTTCCTAGAGCACAATTTTCACAAAACATCAATTTGCCTACATCATCTCCAAAACACCCCATGTCTTTCAACTTATGCAAACCAAGTTCACTGACATGTCCAAGCCTTAAGTGCCACAATACAGTTTTGTCAGGAACTCTTGCTGACACATTAGCCACAGTTCCCACAACAGTGCTTCCACACAAATTATACAGTCCATTTGCTCTAACCCCCTTAATCACCACCATAGAACCCTTAATAACTTTCATCAAACCTCTTTCAGCCTTAAACGAGTAACCCAAGTTATGAAGAACACCTAAGGAAATTAATTTCGCTTAAGTTCAGGCACATACCTTACATCAGTCAAGATCCTCTCTACTCCATCAAACATTTTAAACCTGACTGATCCTCTTCCAAGACTTTATAGGACTTGTTGTTACCCAGCAATACATGACCTTCCTCCTTTTCTTGGAAATCCTCAAACCAGGCCCTGTTTGGTGTCATGTGGAAAGAACATCCACTATCCAGTATCCAGCCAGTCTGTACTTCTTTTGTTGAAGTCACCAGAACTTCTGCACTTTCATATCCTTCCTCAACCACTGATGCTTCTCCCTGATCATCTGAGTTTTTCTTTGATTTTTTCTGTCTCTCTGGGCAATCTTTGTTGAAATGACCCTCCTTATGACAGTGATAGCATTTCAGTACTTTTGTCTCTTCTTTTCCAGACTTAGATGAATTTCTGTTCTTAGACTTTGATCTAGACTGTTTCTTAGGTCCTCCGTTTCTTTTATCTGATCTGCCCCTAGCAATAAGACCCTCTCCTGACTCTGGAGCTGAAGCTCTAGTTTCAATTTGCTCGGACTTCAAAGCTGCAAGAACCTCTTCAAGACTTATAGTTTTCCTGGCATACTTCATGGCTTCGACAAATGTTGCATATGTCGAAGGTAGTGAGTTTAGTATCATAATAGCTTGGTTCTCATCCTCCACCTTTACCCCAATATTCTCCAGGTCTATAACAGTCTTTGAAAACTCATCGATGTACTCTTCGATGTTTTTATCATCTCCCATCTTAAAACCAAACAACTTCCCTTTTAGATAGACACGATTTGTAAGCGTCTTTGTCATATATAACTGTTCTAACTTCAACCACACCCCAGCAGCAGTAGTTTCTTTTGACACTTCTCGTAGTACTCTATCACCTAGGTGAAGTATGATGGTGGTATATGCAAGTTCCAACATGTCCTCTTTTTCTGCTTGTGACAGTTCAGCAAGAAGGTTGTTCGCACCTCTTAGAGCCTTAGCAACTTTCATCTGAACCAGAATAGCCTTCATCCTCTGCCTCCAAAGTGCAAAATCCTCTTTCCCATCAAACCTCTCCAGATCTACCTTCGCTGGAGCCATTGCAACGCCCGATCCGCTCTGATACCAATTGTAGAGTTCGAAGCAGCAACTCAAAGCAATACACGAAGCAACAGCACAAGAAAATCGATCAAAAGAGCACAAGATTTACTCTGGTTCCACCGGTTCTCTTCATCGGTGTCAGTCCAGCGAAAACTAACGTTTATTGAATACGATCAAGCACAGTTACAGAGGATGACTTACAGACGAACTTCCTGGATCATCGATTCTACCATCAAGGTCCAACCTCAGCTGGATTTTCTATATGGAGCTTAAAACCCTAAACACCAGAATATCTCCCCTACTGGATTGGCGCACAAGCCAGCTATCTCATATTTTGTAAATTACACAAACATCCCTCTACTATGCAAAAATACAGACTTTGTTAATAAACAAAACTTAGCTAACTTTGACGCTTGAAACATGATTCAAAACAGATCTCCTCCTCTCCATCAGACTGCCTTAGATCTCATTCAACACATCAACTTCAATCAGCTCTTGATCAACAATTCACATGTTGGTTTTACAAATAGTAGCTTCATTACACTTGAAAAAAGTTGTTTGGAGACAAATTGTATAAAAGTGATAGAATGCTTGAGCTAGAACATGTGTATGACTGAGTTTGTGACTGAATGGCATACACAATGTGCTACGATTTATAAAGATAACAAGGAATGGCATGTGATCTGAATCAGGCGGGAAACAAATGCTCTAATAGATTGGTTATCAAAGAAATATCTTCAAAAAAATTGCATTGGAGCAATTTGAATAGATATTCTTGATTTGTAGTATCCTTAGATGTTGGTGTCCTCCTTATATATCTAGGGATTGTATCATGTGAAACCCCCTCTTTTTCATGGATCCATAGATTCCCTTTGCATCCGTTGATTGCATTTCCTGTTTGCATTTTGGACGCACCAGATTGTGCCAGCGCATTAATGAGAATGTGCAACTCACGTGTGCATTTGTCATGTGCAACTCACGTGTGCAATTCAAAAATGCAAACACGTGGCACAATCTGGTGCGTCCAAAATGCAAACAGGAAATGCAATCAACGGATGCAAAGGGGGATCCATGGATCCATGAAAAGAGGGGGGTTCCACATGATACAACCCCTATATAACTATGTCCCTATCAAAAAAATTATTGTCAATGCAACTTGACAATGCAACAGCACAGCTCAAATTATTTAAATTCGCATCCAAAAAGATAAGATAAAAATTTAGGTAAAAGAAAATGCCGATATATTTGTGCTTCAATTTGTACATTCTCCTCGTGAAAATAATGATAGAGATTTGAAGACATATATTTATACTCAAGAAATTACAGGTAAAAGACGGCAGAAAACAATACAAAAATAATAGATAAAAAAACATGCGACGACTTTGATATTCCTGGTTTGGTTTGGCTGCTAAAGTTGTCTTGAATGCTCGTCTGCTTCTCTTTTTCTTATGCAGAACAGCACAACATCAACAACTTGCTGCTGCTGCATTTCAATCTCCAGGTTTCCTCATTTAATACTAAAACTAAAACCCACCCACATATCCTTTACATACCAACAAAACAAACAACCATTTCCAACATCACTTTGACCTCAAAATCACCACCCACCCACCTGCCTCCTCCTCTTCTTCTCTCATCCATGTTGCCCATCTGAATCTCATCTCCATCCTTCCCTGCCTGCCTTCAGGTAACAATTCAGATGGGTTTTGTTTTCTTTGAATCATTTTGTTTGCTTTTTCAGGTTTGACCCTTCTGATGATCCTGTTTAGATTTGTTTCCTTGATTATGTTTATATAGGGTTCAAAATTGGCTTTATTTGATACAGTTTTGTAGGTTGAATTTGCTTCCTTTTTATCATTACAAGGGTAAATGGATACCATGAATGGATGGACATTCACTTACAATTACTGTTCATTTCATTTGGGGTCTGTTTAATTTTCAGATATTGAGATGATGGACCTTAAAGCTAGAGGATTTACAGTCCTAATTTCGTGTTGTTATCTAGCGCTTATGGTTGTTGGACAATATGCTGATCCTTCTGAAGGTAACAACAGTTTAGTTTGGTCTGTGTCGGTGACAGCGCTTGGTGATTCCTTCTCAGGCAACTGAATTGTTTGTTGCAGTTGATGCATTGATGGCAGTAAAGAAAAGATTAAATGATCCAATGAAGAATCTTAAGAATTGGGGTAAAGGTGATCCTTGCACGGGAAATTGGACCGGGATCATCTGTTCTAATGTCTCTAGTGATGGATACTTGCATGTTCTTAAATTGTAAGTGCATCAAACTAATTCATAGTTATGTATGTGTAAACATAATCGCTTAATAACATGGATACATTTTCTTCTGGTTCAGAAATCTTCTAAATTCAAATCTCACTGGAACATTGGCCCCGGAGCTTGGCCAACTATCTCAACTTCAGATACTGTGAGTCATGCAAAGGTCTACCTTATGGTTAAGTTCATACTAATTACCGAATTAGCATACTCACGTATTCCGTCCATCTGTTTTTAGTGACTTTATGTGGAATGGTATCACCGGCAGCATACCAAAAGAGATAGGCAATATTTCTACGCTGGTACTTTTGTAAGTTCGAACTTGACTCTTTTTTACTTGGGAAATTATACTTATGGTTCAATTTGTCTTCGACCTGCATATGATAAATTTCATTGATATGTAGCGTGTTTTGCTTGTATGTCAGTAACCACCTATTGAAATTATTTTCGATGCTTTTTGTCCTTGGCAGGCTCTTGAATGGGAACAAGCTGTCAGGTTCTTTACCTGACGAGCTCGGTTACTTGAAGAATCTGGATAGGCTGCAAGTTGACGAAAATCTTTTATCAGGGCCCATACCTAAATCTTTTGCTAACATGAAAAATATTCGGCATTTGTAAGTCTAGTTTCACTTCATAGTAATTCTATTAGTGAATCAACTAGACTTTATCATGATTCTGATAATTCTGAACCTCAGTCACTTGAACAACAACTCAATCAGCGGTCAACTTCCTCCCGAGCTGTCCCAACTTTCTGATCTTCTTCACTTGTGAGTTTATTTATTGTATTTCGTTTCTTAATTTTTTATCAATTGCTTTGATTTATTTAGCTGATTTGTGGTCACAGGTTGGTCGACAATAACAATCTTTCTGGCTATCTCCCTCCAGAATATTCGACTTTACCAAAGTTGCGCATTCTGTAAGTCGCATTTCTCACGCAGCTGGTGTTTCTAATAAAAAAAATTCATATTCTGATGGGTTATATTCTGCTGACTTATTTGTATTTTTGTTTTTCTGATGATCTCTTTTTATACTTGATTCACAGTCAACTAGATAACAACAATTTCGAAGGTACTTCAATTCCAGCTGCTTACGGAAGTATACCTAATCTAGTGAAATTGTAAGTTGTCTGAACACCAACAAGTTTACAAGATTTTACATACAAGTGGCTGTCTCATTTTTTGTATTCGGCAGGAGTCTGAGGAATTGTAGCTTACAAGGAACTGTCCCAGATTTAAGCGCTATGCTTCACTTACGTTTTGTGTAAGCATAAAACAAACTCACATCCAAGAGTAATTATAAATTATTTTCTGAGAGCCGCTATTTTTTCATGTAACAGAGATCTTAGTTTCAATCAGCTCAAAGGATCCATACCAGAGACGAAGCTCTCTACAAACATGACAACAATGTAAGTATACTTCTCGATTGATAACTTCCCTTCCTACTGAAAAAAGATGCATCACATCTCCTCTTGCTGCAAGCATTGAAAAGACTTGTATGCTATTTTTATTCTTGTGCAGCAAACTGTCGAACAACTTTCTAAACGGAACGATACCAAGTAGCTTTTCTAGCCTTCCACTTCTCCAAATATTGTAAGTCACAGTCATAAATCCAGTTCAAATTACTATTTGCTTGTGTTTGACTTGGAATTTTATCTTTGAATGAACTTGCCGTAAATTTATCATTCTGGTGATTTCACTATTTGATGGACATGACATTCTGCCGTTTTTATATAAGTACTTACACGATGATGTGGGGTTTACAAACAGATCAGTGGAGAACAATATGCTGAGCGGTTCCATCCCTGCTAGCATATGGCAGAATATGACTTTTGGCCCAGCGGAAAAGCTCACTCTGTAAGACACTTATCTTGATCGCATTTGTTCATTTTAGGGTGATGTTTTAAAATAAGTACGTGTAAACTGTGAAACATTCAGAATAACTACTAATTCATACATATATTCAATCTTGGATCGCAGTGATCTCCAGAATAACTCTCTGTCAGGTCTCGAGGGAAGTTTGAACCCTCCCATAAATGTTACGCTGAGGTAAGCATTTCCATGTAAAATAGTCTGTCAAAACTCAAACATCTGTGTCTAATTCTGCGAGTATTTCAGGCTCTACGGGAATCCTATCTGCACAAAAGCAAATATTCCAAATATAAAACTATTCTGTGTATCTGACACTGGAAAGCTTGAAGAACTTCAGCTGGCAGTAAATATCACTTGCCCTATTCAGGCGTGTCCAGTCAGTAATTATTTTGAATATGTCCCTGAGTCACCTGCACCATGCTTCTGCGCGTCCCCTTTAAGAATTGGTTACCGCCTGAAAAGTCCAAGTTTCACCTACTTTCCTCCTTACCTGGACCAGTTCCATATGTATGTTACTACTTCCCTGCACTTGGAACTCCATCAGCTGTCAATTGATTCGTACGCATGGGAAGAGGGGCCTCGTCTAAGAATGTATTTGAAACTTTTCCCTGTTTACGCTGACAACCAATCTAGCACTTTCAATGTGAGTGAAGTTCAGAGATTGAGAACTATCTTCACATCATGGCGATTTCCTGGTGATAATTTATTTGGCCCGTATGAGCTGCTGAACTTCACTCTGCTCGGTCCATATGCCGGAAGTAAGTCTGTCTTTTTTTTGAATTCGAAAAATATGCAAAATGGAATTTTTATGTTTCTGAATTTGATTTCATGTTTTGTAAAATTTAGTGGATTTGAAGACTCCAGGCTCTGCATTTAACAAGACTCTTTGGATTTCGATTATTTTGGCTTGTGTGGTTTGTGCCGTTGTTGTCTCCAGCATAATTACATGTATGATGGTTAGAAGATATTCTAAGCAGCAACGTCAAATGTCCAGGAAGCATACCTGTGAGTGCCTCTGAAATAATATCATAAGTATTTCTCATATCGATTAGTGCATCATTAATGTTCTTGCTGGCATCTCTTGCAGTTTCAAAAATTTCTATGAAAATTGACGGTGTTAAGAGCTTCACATTCAAGGAACTATCTGCGGCTACTGACAATTTCAACTGCGATAAAGTAGTAGGCCAAGGCGGGTATGGAAAGGTGTATAAAGGGATTTTACCCGGTAATGTATTAGTGGCGGTGAAACGTACTTTAGAAGGATCCTTACAGGGACAAAAAGAATTTCTGACGGAGATTGAATTGTTGTCGAGGGTGCATCACCTCAACTTAGTTTCCCTTCTTGGTTATTGTGATGAAGAAGGCGAGCAGGTATAAACTTTTAGTAATGGTTGTAACTGAAGAAGAATTCGAGTATCAATAATTTACTTAAGAGTCGCCAAGTATTACCTCCTTTTTTCGGCTTGGAAGTCTCAAGGCTCCTGACATTGTTGTATTTATCAGATGCTTGTGTACGAGTTCATGCCTAATGGCTCTTTGAGGAACTGGATTTCTGGTATGTTACATTTCGGAGCACGTTATAAGATTCTCATCTGTTCTTCTTTTTTAACAGATTGCTGAATTGCTAATTATGTGATCCTTGCCACTTTTAACTGATAATGTTAGCAAAATCGACAGGTAAAGCAAAAGAAAGCTTTGGATTTCGTGCTAGGCTGCAAATCGCATTAGGTGCTTCAAAGGGTATTTTATACCTCCATACGGAAGCACAACCTCCCATTTTCCATCGTGATGTCAAAGCCAGCAATATACTTCTTGATTCTAAGATGATAGCTAAAGTTGCTGATTTTGGACTATCAAGACTGGCACCCGTTCTAAGCGATGAAGGAACACTCCCTAATCATATTTCCACCGTTGTAAAGGGAACACCGGTTAGTTCAGTGCATATTTTAGTGCATTCTTAGGTTTATTTTGCTTCTCAACGTGTGAGTTCATATGCAGGGTTACCTTGATCCAGAGTACTTTCTTACACACAAGTTGACGGACAAAAGTGATGTTTATAGTCTGGGCGTCGTGTTTCTTGAGCTCTTGACAGGGATGCAGCCTATCTATCATGGAAAAAATATCGTCCGTGAGGTAAGGCAATTCATTTCTCTTTCAACCGTTCCAATTTCTGTATTTAACTGAGCTCGCCAGGAGTAAAACACAACTTTGTAAAACTGTTTTGCCTTTTGTTGTCAGGTGAACTTGGCACATGAAACCGGCATTATATTCTCAATCATCGACAACAAAATGGGTTCATATCCATCTGAATGTGTAGAAAAGTTTGTAGCACTAGCACTGGACTGCTGCAAGGACAAACCCGAAAAGAGACCATCCATGTTGGATGTAGTTAGGGAGTTAGAAAACATCCTAAAAATGATGCCTGGGGTTGAGCTCATGATGTCCGAGACATCATCTTCGTATTCAGGTTCTCAATCCACATCAACATCATTCCAAACCAGAGATCCTTATGGGTCATTGGAAGTGTCTTTATCTGGAAGTAATCTTGTGAGCGGTGTTGTTCCTACAATTAGGCCTCGATGAAGTACTTCTGTTTGGAATTAGATGTTTTTAGGAGAATATTTACACTGTTAAAATACACTTGTAATGTTGCTGTAAATAACTGTTGCAATCCAGATATCATAGTGAATGATGAATCTTTGATTTGTATTGAGGGTGATTTTTTGTAATTAATCCAATAAATTAAGATATCGAATCTGGAATATGTTGCTATATAAAAATCGGAAATATGTAAAATTGCAAAAGTAGATGACACGCACTATTGAATGGCTGAGCTTCCTAAGGTACCACAAAAATATTGCATTTTTTTCCAAATCTTGTTTCACTTGGAAGTTTAGAGTTGAAGCTAATATTAATAATGTTTTCAAAAAAAAGGCAATGCATTGTGCAAGAAATGACAAACATTTGGTTAGCTGCGCATACTGGAGCAACATCCATCAATGACAAATTTTTGGTAATGCATATTTCAAAATAGAATTGTCGTGTATTGTGAATACATACTAAATACATGTATAGACACCAGGTACCTCAGACTTTATGAAACTTGTATTTCTGTGCAAGATTAAATCTTGTGATTTTCGTATTGAAACCATTTTGTGTCAGAGTCCTCACAGCTTCAACCCCTTCCTCCAACGCATCATTGATCTGCCAACTTTAAATTTAATTAAAAGTGCACTAACAACAAGATAACATATCAAGTGAGGAGAAAAACATATAAAAGCAATGAGTGTATGAAATACTAAGCTCGTGCCTGTTTTCGCTCAACTGGACTGAACTTTTGAAGGAGAAAAGCTTTCATATCCATTGTGCCCGGAGGATCTCCAATACCTGTAAACATAAGGGGGGATGCTCAGTAAAGCAGAACAAACTCTCTACAATTGTAAGAACACAGTAGGATGATTTTTACTTGCATTTTAATATGATATTTGTCTGAATGATTAATCTTGATTTACAGAAGAAGAAAAACTTGTTTTTAAATGCATAACCAGCATTTTGTTGTTAAATGAGGGACTTTCTAGTATATAAATTGACTGGCAAGATATCAAAGTTCTTGAATTCTAACCTATACATAGACGAGGAAATTCACGACGATTGTCTAAATGAGCCACCACATTCTTCACTCTGCAAAATAACTTAAGAATATAAACAAAGGAAAAGTTGTGACATAATGGCCAATACAAATCTGCAGCAAGGAACTAGTAAAAAAGAACTGAATGTTACAAGGAAAAAATTTGTCAATAGTTCAAGTATTTTGGTTAGAAGAAATAAGGAGCAATTACTTTGTAGAAGAAACCAAGGATAAGGAATTTCGAAAAAAGTCATATACTGACATGCATCACTTTTGATGCTTGAGCACATAGATTTTCATTAATGGCATAACATTAACATGAGCATACCCATTATGATGACCTTGCCCGCCTTTCGGTTGTAGTTTTAGGATACCATTTGCTAAGCTCATTTCATCATAAACCTATGATACACACATCAAGAGTTAAACGAAATTAAAGAATCGCCTTAAAGCACCATCTCATTTTTGAACAATTTTTTTATGATACAGAAATCATTGGTGTAGAAGTAGAATCACCTACCAGTAAAATATGTCGCAGTGGTACTTGATAATATGCAGCAAGTGGTCCAATCTTACAAATCAAATAGTTGAATTCAATGAGGAAGCGAAGTGGTAACAGAAAAACAATCTTTAAGTTCAGACTGGCATTTGGAAAAAGGGATATTTAGGATTGAAACATACTGATTCACCGCTGTAATTCATGTATGCCTGCGACTTAACCAATAAAATCGGTACTTCCCCAATGCATCCTACAACAAAATTACACATCACTCAACCATTACCAAAAACAAACAGTTAAAAAAATCATATGAAACTAAACACAGCTTATCAGAACCAGCAATAGTAATAGCAATACCCATTCCTAGTAAAGCCTTTGACTGAATAGTGTTCATTGAAATCCCTTCTGCCTCTGCTATCTTGTCAATCATCTCAAATCCAACCTGACAATAAAAATCAAATCTTTAATAAACAAACATAACACAAGATGCCATATTAAAAAGGGGTTAAACTTACATTATGGCGAGTACCGTAATACTTATTTCCAGGATTGCCTAATCCGGCAATCAGCCATGGAGTGTATTCTACTTTGGTTTCACCAGACTGTGGCTGCGCACACATTCGAATCTCGAATTTTTTTAAACAAATACGGTGTGTAGCTCTGCGAGATGGCAGAGGCGGCAGTCGCCATGACGTCGAGCTGACGCACAACATCGGACTACTGACAAAGCTCCGACAGGCGACAACCAGATAGAGTTGTGTTTTCGTCTGAATGAATATGCATAAAAGACGACAGCTAAAGTAAGAATAAACGACAGCTAGTACGCATAAACGACAATCCAAGAAAAAGATGAACTGAAACCGATTATGGCGGTGCTTCCAGAAACACTAAAAAACAGCAACTGTCAAGCAGGAAGCACAGAAACCCTAATATAATCAGCATAAGCTAAAAGGAAGCAAATTAATGGAAAATGGATTCAATTGATTGATAGAATCTTACGAAAATGGCGAAAGTAAGCTCCTTTTCTCGTCGCCTGGGGATTTGAATTTTGGAGAACAGGGGGTTCCGTTCAGCAACTTGTAGCAACCGTGTGCGTTGCATCAATTTCAGTTGAGATTGTCGGTTCAATTTTTTGATACGTGTTGTCGGTTCAATTCGATTTTGATACGTGTGGTCGGTTCAATTTTGGTTGGAAAAAATAGTAGCAGATGCAACTGTGTAAAAAGAAACCTGATTCGTGGCAATAGTGTCAGAACATCAACAGACAGCTTAACTGACTACTTATCGACGGTTAAGTACTTGGCAGATAAGTCGCAACATCTGAGCTACAAAGCTGGACAAGGTAGTAATTCCCCTAAATTCAATTACAAAGCCTTGTGATCTCAAAGTAAAAACGAGTGAGGAATAATAAGTAACAATCCAACAAAAAGACTTGTAGACACTTTCATCAGGGTTAGCAGTCGGATACCACTTGAGTAACAAAATTGACCACTGTCAATGAACAAAAATGCTCCCTTTAGTAATTACTTGATTGGCATTCCCAATCCGAAGGCAGTGCAACAAAGCATCTGCCTTAACCACTCTCAGTTACTGAAAACAGCAAACAATACAATCACGAGTCTCGCTCATTTGAGATCCAGGTCTTAATTTGCGAACCTGAGACCCAACTTCAATGCCAATATATAAATTTTCTATAAATCTCGTTCAGAAAATTCATACATCTATTAATTTGTATCATTAAAAGTCAGGTGATTCAAAAGTTGTATTAGTAAAAATTTTCTAAGGAAGCAATGTGGCAGAAAAGGGTTTCAAACTGAGACAACTAGAAGAAAATTGTATGATGAATCAGATTTCTGGCTTAAAATTTCTCAGATGAGAAACTAATATTCGCGCAGTATAATCAACTTCGACATCTGGGGAAGGGAAATATTCATCAGTTCCCTCAAACAATAAATTGCCTAAATGTTGCACAACCAACTCAATTCCATCAACTTAATAAATTGCCCAAAAATTCAGATTCGGATCCCATACATCCTACAGCCAAATGCAGTATATATTCAAATTTTAAATTTCAAAATTCATTTGTAAAACGACGGAGTTTGGTCTGAAATATATCAAAACGACCCTGTTTTACTAAAACCAAAATTTGAAATTTTTGAACCCTTTATAAAACTACGTAGTTTTTAATCTCATTAACTCAAAACAACATCATTTAACTTTTGGTTGTAAACTATTGTTCGCCGCACCAGATCTCAATCCCAAAAATTCAGAGCGTCGGTAATCAGTAAAAGATGCAATCAAAAAATCAAGAATTCGGAATCATAAGAAGGAAAGAAAACGCTTGTAAGCAGACAATTTCTGAAACAATAAGACTCTAATTTAAGATTTGAGAGGTTCTTTGGTTGTGTATAGACGAGATAATGAAACCCCAAGTTCAAATCTTATTGGGCCGACCAATTTATAACATATGAGTTGAATGACATTTGAACTTTGAATAGTACACAGAGAATAATGTATGTGTGACAGGAGTTGCAAAACATTTTGATGAAAAAAGGAACGATGGTTGATTTGGGAAAGAGCTATGTATCTCTTCTCTTCCTCATTGTTTAGATATTTAGAAGTTTGTTTATATGAATTCATCATTTTTGGTGCATTTGTGAATCCATCATGTTGTATCCGTCGATTGCATTAATCAATTACTTAGGTTGCTCCGCGTCACTGCACATGTCATGTACAACTCACATGTCTCATTAATGTGTTGATGCAATCTCGTGTATTGATAAAATCCAATCGACGGATGCAGTCTTTAGATACATATATAGATTAAGCCAATAGTAATTTTAAATTAATTCTCAAGTTGATAAGGAAGTCCCGTCAGAATCGCAATAAGTTATGAGTTGCAATGAATTCATAGCAGAGAGAAGAACACCCTGACCAGCGAACAACACGCGCATGTTGTATAAACTGCACAGGTATATGAATCGAGTAAGAAACATGCAAACTAGTATAATAAGGTAGATTAATCGACCTATCGACGATATTATTCGGATGTGTCAAGCAAGAAGCTATTAGAAGCTGCTAAGCCGTGATTTTGCTCCGAGATATACTCAAAAGGTTTGAAACCAAGGGGGTTAGCTTCCAAAACAATGTTCAAAGTAGAGGGAAGCTCAATTACGACTCCCTACGTGTCTTGCGATCTTTAAGATTAAGGATAACATTGGATCCGCAAATCGTGCTTTTTAAATTTTTGACTTTTAGAGAAATGCTAGTGCAAATGAAATTGTGCAAATAGACTAACAAAAAATGCAAACAGTTCAGTCAAAAATGCAGAATGTGCATAAGGGTCGCAAGGAAACCCAACCCGTTCAAAGTATACTTGTAAATGAGAGAGAAATATATCAGAACAACTTTGAGTTACTTCAATGCCAAGAAAGTACTTGATGCAGCGCGTGGCGGGAAGGAACGATAAATATCAATAGCTCGTTAATTCCATAAATTAACAAGAGAAATTGATAGCAAGAGTCTTGATTTCAACCGAAATCGCGAAACTTGACGACAAAAGGGAAACCCTAATTTTCATTCATCATAAGCCCTCTGACAAAAGGAAGTACAATTTGCTTAAATAAGAAAATAAATATGAAACCCTAAACATAAAAGAAACCCTAATTTAGATAGTAGCCCAAAACCAACTAATTAGCCCACATCATTCTCTCCATGTCGAAAAGATTCGTCCTCGAATCACAGGCCGGTTCATCTAAGATCATAATCTGAAGAAATAAAGACAATGAATATCATAGGGCGTGCGTTCATGAGAATCAACCTTGAAATCATTATCGAAATCTGAAACATCCTCCTAGGACTTAACTCGCACATCGAGCTCTCCGGTCCGAGGAAGATTTCCCTAAAAATTCGATAGGATTTTCCTTAGTGACAACTACAACACCACGCATCATAATAAACTCGTACAACCTTTTGTTCAGACGTTCGATCTGACTTCTTTTAGCATTAACTCTCCACGGCTCAGCATCATCCAGGGCTGCCGATTGAGCGGCAACTCTCCTTTGTGCTCGAGGTGGCATAATTGCAGGTTGCCTTGAAATCGATACAAATCTGGACTCAGCGCAAAATTATTTTTAGAACCATCAAAGGTTAAGGGGTGTTCCAACTGTCTTTGCATACCCGATTGATTTTGTAGTATTTCACCTACATCCTGTGCTGACTCAGCGTCAAGTCTCGATTGATGGTGATGTGACACTTTCCTAGGATCGGCTGGATACTGATACCAAACTGATGCAGCGCGTGGCGGGAAGTAACGATAAATATCAATAACTCGTTAATTCCATAAATTAACAAGAGAAATTGATAGCAAGAGTCTTGATTTCAACCGAAATCGTAAAGCTTGACGACAAAAGGGAAATCCTAATTTTCATTCATCATAAGCCCTCTGACAAAAGGAAGTACAATTTGCTTAAATAAGAAAATAAATGAAACCCTAACATAAAAGAAACCCTAATTTAGATAGTAGCCCAAAACCAACTAATTAGCCCACATCAGTACTTAAGAACACTCAAATCCTTTATATGAAAACACTCACCAAGATATTGCTTGAAACAACAACTATTATCATCGCACTTCAAAATAACGACAAAAATATGGACAAGACATGCGGAAAAATAGCTCTCCTACCCCATAAACGCACAATCCATTTCCAGTTAGATGTCTTGATCCTTGAATATTTTGTTTTTATAAACTCAAACTATTCTAATTTGATCATCAAACATCTTGAGTTTAAGTATTATGTTGTGATGAACAATTTTCAAGCTTGTGCAAATCTAATTTTATAAGAATGCATTGAGGTTAAAGGTTTGGAACCTTCAATTCGAAAACATACAACCCACGCAATTTCAAATCGTATGATTGTTACAATTGAACTGAACATACATTTTCAGACAACGCCTCCCTTCTAATTTTTCTAGTGCAACTTGTCTCGTCACTTTTTTCGAGAGAAACCTGTGATTTCAAAACGCGTCGTCACGGATTTAGAATTTTGACACTGATGCGCTATGTGTGCGACATTCCAGAACTCGTTGAGGACTGAAGTTCAGCCTTTTACATCTCCAATGCTCACTGATTTTGCCCTCCCATAAGCTCACCAGGGAAGCGGCAACAACCGGACCAATGTAATGTCCGAATAACATTGCTGACACGTATTCTTAATTATTGTTGCTCAGCTACTCACATTTAATCTCTTCAATAAACATCTTGCCTTGCTTTACGTGTGACAGACTAAAAGAAAAACGTCCATTTGAAATTCAACCATAATCTTTGATAATTTTGATAATGTCTACCATGAGTTCGGATTTAGAGAGACTTTGAAATTTAGTAAGACATGAGGATATCATTTCAACCGTTGATTTTGATTGATCTAACGACTAAGATTTAATTAATTTTTAATTAAAATAGATGGTTGAATTTATAAAATACACGGATGGTTGAGAGTTACGATTATCCATATCAATCGTTAGATTCATAGGAATCAACATTTGAGATGATGTCCTACCTACTCACAAAAATTAATTTGTCCACCTAGAACTTACTCTCTCTACCATATTTGATAATATTCTACATTTAAAGGATCTGCAGCAGTCGACTTCTCTAGGAGCAAGGAGCAAAAATTTCTTCAATTGGTGTGATGCGACAATTGCTCGATGAGAAGAATTGCTCGCGGAGAAGGAACACTCTTGAAGAATTTCTCGGCGAGCAACTGACGGAGAACATCCTTGGCGCGTCAGATGTGAAGAAAAGAGGGACCGGGCAATGCACGGTGACCTAGATGCGTGCATACGCGTTAAACATTTATGGCCCAACGGGTTTTTTTCCCAACGGTCTTATTTCAACGGTAATATACTTTTTAACGGAAATATATTTCAAAAATTAAAAATAATTTACAAATCAGATTTTGTTCTTCACCTAGAATCTGATTTTTTACCTATAAACTAGAAGTTTCCCATGCTCATCAATGTTTCTTCATAACTATTCATTATTCAACTCAAAATTTCTCATCTTTTTTACAATGTCATTTCATTGGTGTATGTCCGAAGATGTGCAATTATGTGTAACATATTGTCGTCAATCCACTGATCCGATCTCCGGCAATAAGCAAAGGGTTGACAAATTATGGGACAAAATTTACAATGATTTTTTGGCGAATTAGGCGGTGCGTGAAGATGAAGTAGTTATGTCCTTAGAGCCAAGAACTCAATCGGCACTTACCGCACGTTGGAACAAGCTTAAGCCAAATTTAATTTTTTGGGGTTCATGTATTTCCTACGCAAGAAGAAATCGGAATCTGGCGGCAATGTACAAGATGAGGTATTTTATTTTACTGAAATATTTTTATTATTTGCGCTTATGATTTTTAATAGTATTTGATTTTTGACGCTAACAGATACGCAAAGCTCAGACAATGTATGTTGCCACTAAAAAGAAGACGTTCATCCATTTTGAATGTTGGGAAGAAGTTAAAGACCATCAAACATTCGCACCTACTCAAACAATTCCTTCGCCTAATTTTGCATACGAAGGTAGCCCTATTATTGAAGAATTTCATGGAAGTGAAATACCTTTGGATCATAGTTGTGAAGATCCCTGTTTTCAACACCGGAAAGTAACTAGAAGTTCATCAAGTCCGGTTAGACCGTCGGGAGTAAAAGCGGCCAAAGAAGCAAGAAGAAAGGGTAAAAAGATTGTAAGTTCAACCTACGCTGAAGCATTGCAAACAATTGCAGACAATCAAAAAAACAATTGGAAATTCAACAAAAGCAAATCGACATGGCTCACAAGCAAATGGAGCATACCCATGAAATGCAAGCACGCGACACGAATGCTAGAAAATTGGAGGAAGAGACAAAGGTAATGCAAATGAATACTGACCTAATGACTCCAAAGTCCAAGAAATATTTTTTAAAGAGGAAAGCTGGTATTCTGCGACAGTATGAGGAAGATGAAGAAACAGATGTTGGAGGGTGTCTCGACGAGTACTTTTCAAATTATTATCATTCTCGTAGCGATAATTAGATTGCAAGTAATGTTATGTCACTTCTTTCAATTTCCTTTGTAATCATTTTTATCTAATGCAATCTTACCTTTTTTATTTATAATTCACATACAAACACAACTGTTATTTATTAAATTGAAATTACAACACACAATGGAAATACTAGAGATTATGGTACAAAGGAAATGCTTCATTAACTCATCTTGTGAAGTTTAGAAAGTTCATAGTTGTTCTCCAGTTTCCATATACCAATTATGCTTCACCAAATCATTTTGAAGCTCGGTGTGGAGATAAGCAGAATGTAAATTTGTAAGACGTTCACCAAATCCTGGAGATTGATGAGATCTTTCAACCGGATCATTAAGCACTCGATTACCATGTTCATCAATTGGGCCATCATATACGGGAAATGCATTGCGTGGATTGTGTGGATCTTCTTCTTCGACTTCAGTAAACTCTTCTTCAATAAACTCTTCTTCAACTATCATGTTATGCAATATAATACAAGCTTGCATAATCGTTTTCAAAACACTTTTCTTATGACACATACCTGCATGACGCAATATTGCCCATCTTGATTGTAAAATTTCGAAGCACCTCTCTTCATCCTTTCGATATGACTCTTGCTTGTACGCAAATAAGCTTTCATCATCATTTTGAGGATTGCGAATTGTTTTCACAAAAGCTAATTATCTTGGATATATCCCATCAACCAAATAACAAGTGTTGTCGTACGTGCTTCCATTTACCATATATGTCACTTTAGGGGTGATTCCTTCAATATATGAATCAAATACGTTTGATTGGTGCAAAATATTGATATCATTTTGTGAGCCCGGGACACCAATAAAACTATGCCATATCCAAGTATCATAGGAACGCAACCGCCTCCAAAATAATTATAGGTCGACCCTTTCGACCTGAATATGATCCTTGTCACGCAGTTGGACAATTTTTTCATTCACAGTGCATACAATCTATATTACCGATGCTCAGCTCTTCTTAATAGTCGAGCTAGGTCTGCTTCATTAGGAGAGCGAAGATAACGACCTCCGTAGTGTTAAACTATTTGACGACACCATTTCTTAAAACATTCTAGAGTTGTTGATTCGGCCATTCGTGAGATCTCAGCACACTGATTTGCACACGAACCATATGCTAACATTTTTATAGCAGCTATCATCTTTTGTTCTGGAAAGAAGACCTAAAACTCCAGCGCCATCATGTTTTTGATGCCAATATGTGTCATTATTCTTTATACGATTAAAAAAATTACTACTCATTCGATACCTTCGACGAAAATCACCTTTTGAGAAAATTGGCCGCGCAATGAAATAATCTTCTAACAGATTCTGTCCCCTTGGCCTCCTTTCTCTTGGTCGATTTGGTTGTCGACGTGGTCTTGCTGCGTCTTCCTCTTCTTGAACACCCATTGTTGCTATGACTACCGCATCCATAACAAAGGAATTGCCCATCTCGTTCATTTCATTCATTCTTTGTTGGAAAAATTAAAAACTCTCATCAAAATTGTATGGATCCATTGTATAGCAACAAAATTTTTGAAAATAATCAAACTGAGATAAGGAAGAAGATTTAAGTTGTATATTTACATGATTTGTGAACCTCAAAGTTATCCTCGATTATACGTGTGTTGTTATTATTGGTCAAAAATCTTGTTGCAATCTCAATCAATAATGTATACAAATTTTATTAGTATTGTATCACATTAGAAATCAATAATGTACACGTATTTTGTTATTATTGCTCAATTTTTATCGCAATTTAAAACAATAATTTATAAATAATTTATGTTTAATATAAAAATTATTATTTTAATTCATGAATAATAAGCTCTAATACAAATACTATTACTGTTTGATCAATAGTAAAAGAAATTGCTCAAAAAGAATGTTCTCAACGAACAAACAGGTGTGGATGCCCTCGTACTACTCGTCAAAGGATAGAATCGTAATTTCGTAGTCGTGGCTTTCCCTGTATTTGGCTGTGGCTGCTGGCAGTTGGTGTTTGCAATCTTGTTCAACTTCGTCGTCTTCGTCTTCACCAATCCACCAAAATCCAACACCACAATCGCATCGCATTTCCTCCTCAATCATCCGTCTGCAATCTCTTTTCCACATCTTCCATTCGCGCCAACAGCTTCTCAACCACTCCATCCGATTCAATCTCGCCAGTCGCCGATCGGGAGATTACGCGAACCTGCACCTAAGCATCTCGATTTCCTCTGGTTGGATTTCTTACTAGTTCTGATTTGCTTCTGATTCGGTTAATACGTTGTGCCGATTAAGCTAGGTCAAGAAAACATTGAATTTAGGGTTTTAGGCATCTTTAGTTGGTTTACTTTTGTGAAGATTGGAATGATTCTCTAGTTTGGATATTGCCAACAGATTGAAAAATGCAATTAAATTAGAACTGTGGTATTTCTAGGGTCCGATTCAATATTCCGACTCTGATCACTCTTATTATTTTTTCGTAATTTAGTTGTCTTGTTTTGAATTGATTTCACTGTGTTTTGATTTTGTTGTTTTCTGCATTCATTTCACGTTGGCCTGCATTTGTATCATGGAAAATTCGTTGAACAAACACAAGCTCGCGTTTTACTGCATAATTTTTTCCATCTGTCGGGGTGGATGGAATATTTAGTGTGTCCTTTTACCTCACTAAGTTATGATATGCTAGGGATAATTTTATTTTTACAGATAACTGTTTAGCAATTAGCATCATGATGCATCTGATTACAGACTTTTTCTTTTGATGTTACTGTTGTAGATGGATGCTAATTCTGATAGCCATCCATGGCAATGGCCTGAGTCCCCTGTCCTTGATGTGATAGATGCCCTTGGAGCATGTATGCTTTGCAGAAGAAACATTTCACTTGAAAATGGGGTTGGACAGGGATATGATGAGTTCAACATTTGTGGTGATTGTAAATTTCTGGTTCTTGAAGACCTTGAATCACCCGTTGAAAGTCGTCGACAAAGAAGAACCATCAGAGACAGATCTATCAGTTATGAGAATTTAGAGAGCTTTGATAACATCTTTCCCAGAAATGCCGTGGATAACATGAGCCAAGACCAACCAAATGTTTCAATCCGTGGCGATCGAGCATTTAATTATGATTCTGCTGCAATGCAATCGCAGCGCAGTAGCTCTCTTACCACCCCAAATGGATCTAGAAGATGGATACGAGTGGCTTCTGATACAGAAAGCTTGGAACTGGATTCTGCGTATGCGGGGAGTGAATCAAATTTCGGTTTTGGAGGATCTAGAAATTTTCAAAGTGAAACAGATGCTGGTTCTTTCAGTGCATATGGTGCAGAATCAGACTTCTCTGTTGATGGTCGACTTGACACCGAGTTGTTTCCACAAATTGGCATTGCCAGTGATTTTGATAGTGATACAGACATTGATCCTATGCATGCAGGAGTTCTTCATCAGTGGGATTCAGATATTTCAGAAGAAGATGATGACTGGGAAACTGATAATGAAGCAAGCCCAGCAGAAACTAACGAAGAATCACTAATTTCAGATCATTTATTTACAAGGTTAAGCGAAAGAAATGCTAACATAACACTACGTAGAACCCCAGAAGATGCAGTTAATTTGAGAATCATGGAACGTAGAGAGGCATACATTTCAAACATCTTTGCTAATTTGGAAGAGTCAGACTTGCCTCCACATGTCGGCAGCATTGAGGATTATTTGGAGGTGGCAGAATTTGAGGCCTTTCTTGACCGTCTTGCTGGCAGTGAGATTTCGAGACAAGGAGCTCCCCCTGCAGCTGAGTCATTTCTGAGGAACTTGCCTCGCTTAGTAATCACTGAGGAACATCTCCAGGAGCAATATGATTTAACATGTGCAGTTTGCAAGGACCAAATGGTTATTGGTACTGAAGTGAATCAGCTTCCGTGTTCCCACTTGTACCATTCTCATTGTATCATGCCATGGTTGAGTGTACGAAATTCATGTCCACTTTGCAGATTTGAACTTCCAACAGATGACCTTGAGTACGAAGATAAGAAACATAGAAGTGATATTGTAGTTCAAGTCCAACAACAGTTAGCCACTGATGATATATTGTCCCATGTGACTGATGATACTGAATCACCTCCAACTGATTCCAGTTTATCTCTCCAAGATGCGACTCCTGGGGCGTATGCTGACCTAAATGAATTTACCCGAGAAAATAGAAGAGGTTGGTTATACATTGCTGCTCCAATTGTTGGTTTTGTCGGTGTTGTGTTGGTGCTTTGGTTAGGCAATCCACTGTCAAGCAGAAGGGCCGTGGCAAACTCTCGAAACTTGCAGCCGCAGAATCAGCATTTAAATATCCATTCTGTTGTTCCGCCTAACCTTAGAGGAGATAACCCAAGAAGGTGGTGGTCTCTCTTCTAGCAGCTTCTCCAGTCTCAAAGATCAGTTGGTGTTTTTAGTATCAATGACTCTCTAAAATCCCATGCTAACAAAAATGATAACAACAAGTTACTTAACATTTCCACGAAAAAAATGCAAATGGAAATGAAGTTGTGATATTTTGTATGTATCAGGCTCTCATTCTTGTTATTCACATGAAAAATGGATTGTGAAGGAAACGACGGCGTTCGGGTGATGAAATTACAACTGCCTCGTGTCGTTTCCTGATTGGATATAGACGACTAAAAGGGATTTCCCAATAGGACGACACTGACCGTCCGATCTAGAAAGATCCAACGGTTATAGCGGTCGAGCTTGTAACAAAAGTCGAGGAGAGAACGCAAGTGTCCGTGTGTTTGTTCTGTTCAATTCAATCTCGTTGCTCGGAACTCCAACTCACTCACCAACCCACCTTCCATCTTCCGAATCCGAATCCGTCGAAGCTCCAGCCCTACTTTCACGAATCCGCAGCTTCTCCCAGTTCTAACGAAGAAACCCTAAAAATCACCTCGTGAAGGGAAATCAAACGGCGGCGAAAAGATTAGGTTAAAAAAACTCCGATTCAGGTACTAGTCTCTTGAAACTCTTTCGCTCTTGCGCTGTATCTCGTATTCTTTAATTTCCGTCCTGAATCGATCGGTGCCAAATCAACGCGGTTTTTGATTTTAGGGTTTCGATTCTTGAATCCCAATTCTATAGAAAATTTAAGTTTGTTAATTTTATTGATTAAAGATTGGTTCTTTACAGTTTGATAAATTCTTATTCCTAAGAAAATGGAGGCTGAAGCTGGACTGAGTGAGGGTTCCACTAGCAAGGCAGATGCTGGTTCTGATGAAGTAGCGGAAAAGAGTGTGATAGAGGCAGCAGTAGAAATAAAAAATGATGCCGAGCATGTAGAATCAGAGACTCGAGTGGAGCAAGGGGAAACTCCTATTGCTCCCATCACTCCCCTACCGGTGAAGGAGGTTAGGGATAGGGACATTCGAGTACCAAGAGTGGTTGTTCAATGCCGCCTTGCTAAAATTGATGTTGAGGAACCTGAATGCAGCAGCCCTTGCACACCAAAGCAGGGTGTGTTCGATCCCTTCGCTCCGGGTCCTGATGATATGTGTTTAGCTCCAAAGCTACGAAAAAAACTGGTGAATCAAGGGTTAGTGTGGCTAGGCAGCTTGATTTTGATACTTCTGGCTCCGGCAAGGGTAGTGGGATTTTAGGAGAATTGAGTACGGATGAGAAGTTGCTTGAGACTGTTTGTGGTGATATTTTAGAGGTTATTGATCCAAGCACTGCTGAACTACAAGCTGAAAATGAAGTTCAAGACGCAGATTCTGATGGGTTCAAAACACCTCCTTTAGTACCTTATCTCAATGGGATTGGAAATAAATGCCCAGATGCTCCAATGAAGCAAGGGAGGGCTACAAGTAAGCGGCTTCATATTGATTCCAGCTTGTGCCGTAAACTTGAGTTCTAATATTAACTACAATATGTATTTGAAATGTCATTAGTGGTTTTGGGTTGCCTCTCACTATGATCTGTTGGTATTCCTGTCATGGCTCAACGCTGTTTTTCCTTTAGTCTGGTCATTGAAACTTGGAAGTTATATTTGTAGAGCCTGTGATTCAGAATTTAGCCTTGTTTATTTTGGCCTGGGAATCGGAAGTATTACCTCCTGATTTGATATGTTGTTATCTTTTTCTGCTGTGTGATGTGAACCTTTTTTATATGTTTTCCATATAAATTCATTTGAGTCAACTGCTTCTCCATTTGCACTTTTGCTCTATCAAAATCCTAGAGAGTTACTCAGAACAGGATATTTACTGTTGCTGAAATAATTTTTGTACGAGTCTCAATGAACTTATCTTTTATTATGAAAATTATACCAATTGTCAAGCTGAAACTATTACAAGTAAAAACTGGCGGGCTATATCATGCCCATGTGATCTACACGTTAAATGAAACACAGTGAACTAAACAAAAAACAAGCATGTACACTCCTCTAAACCCAGAACAAAAAACTCTCCAAACTGAAACTTATAAACACAAACCTATACTTTTAAAAAAAGGCTGAAGCCTTAATGGTTGAGGACCTTGCCCGCACAGACCCACAACCAGGCGAACCATCCCTTTACAGGATGACGGGCTGACCGAAGCACGGGAAATTATTCAAACCCGAACGTATATCACAATAACAAATAGAGTACTTGCCAATGCTCCTTATCCAACAATTAGTATCTTAGTTCGTGGTTCCTTTCTTTCCACACCAGCTAGTTGCGCATTACAGATTTTACAACCTTGATAGCAACTGATCCTGGTTGCCCACTTGCACCAGCTACAATTTAGGTTTATATTTACGCCCACGGCCCTTCTCTCTCTGAATACTTCAACTCAAAACATCCACTTTTAAATCACAATCCTCTCAGAACATAACTTAACTGAATCAACTTTATAATCTATTCCTTTCAATCAAACATGGTAAAAATGCTAAATTGTATATCAGTCATTTCTAATTAGAAAATAATCAGTCTTGCACTACAACTGAGAAACCTTTCTTGAACAAGATGGTACTCAATTCTGACTGAGAGACTTCAACCATTGAATGTTTCAAGATCAAAAAGTACTTAATTTTGAGTTCTTGACAGCTTTAATTTTTTTGACAGACCCAACTCAGCACTTCAATACTCTGATCATAATAAAAGAAAAAACAAGGCTGCGGGCATCAGCTGATATCACTCAGACAATGTACAGTTGTACAACTATTGGCTCTTATTTTATGTTGTTTGCTAAATAACAACGTATGAAATGAAACAAATGATCACTATGGATTACACCCGATACAACATTTATGCTTAACCTCCATAACTTTATCCATCTATCTACTTCTGTCACAGATAAAATGTAGATTCCGGTGGCGGTGCTAAACAAGGCAAAAGAAAAATATAATGTTTGATTGAAATATAAGCCTAAATTCCTACCTGACTTCTTCCCTATTCATCTGAAACAAAAGTCTTGTCTTCATAGTACCTCCTCTCACTTTCAGATTTCTTTTCGTTGCGCTTCTGCATAAAAACGGAGTGCAGATTTCATTAACTTGTTCACTTAAAATAATTTGGGTTGCAGATAATCTTCAGACGTACCTGATAAGCATCATGATTTGATATGATCCTTCTAATTATAGTTGTCGTTTTGATGTCTAAAGGGCTCTCCAACTGTTTGTAGATACCCATACTGATTGGCACAGCAAACCTGAGATCCCTCACCTGTACATGCATAAAATACGCTTCAATTTTCTTGTTTGAAGCAAAAGAAAAATATTTAACATGGAAACATCCTCTGGTAAATTTCACCTGTCGATCATCATTGTCTTCTGCAACAGTACCATGGACAACCAGAGATATGTTGAAGGTCGTAATCTGGGTTAAAACAAAGAATCAGCAAACAAAATTCTGATGACGTACAAGAAATCAAGAACTATGTATGTCACGCCTTACACATGAAACTCAACAGTTAGTATGGTATCTTTTTAGATGCAGAGTTGCAAGCATTTAGATCAACACGGGTAACGGGCATGTGACTCCAAATCATGATAATATGACTTTTGACTGTGCATAAGTTTGCGTGGCTTCAAATACTTTTGTAAGTGGTTCTCGCAATCCTTTACAAGTTTAAATGTAACAAGATGCTTGAATTTAGGTAAAATTGTAGACTGCAGACCCGTGATGTTATTCACTGTAATAACTATTCAAATTGACCTCCCTCTAAATGCCATAACAACCAATCTACCAAATATCTCATTTCTTTTGTCAATTTCTTTTTGCTAAACAAAGTGTCAGTAACCAGGAACAAATACAAGAAAGGGTATACAACTACAATCAAAATATTAAACAAATTGAATCTGAAAGATACTAACCATGTCTTTGGAAACTTCTGATGGAGCTCCAATTATAACATCGTCAGCATAACGACAAGCTAAAACACTCAAACTTCTTTCATGAAGGTTCATGATAGGACGATGTTTTCCTCTTTTTGCACTGCATTTATTGTATAACAATCAAGTACCTCAGCATGCAAGTAAGCCAACCCTACATAACTAAAGCGGAACTGGGATCTTGTATAAAAAATATTACAAATGATATAGTACTTTGAAATTTTAATAATTCATGTGAAGAAAGAGGTCTTTCAAAGAGCGATCTAATTTGATAAACTACACAACTAGGGAATGACTGAGATCAAGTTTTAGTTGGGAAATTATACTAAATTAATCAAAAAACTCAGTCTGTGTTGGGAAAGGGAGTTAACCTGACAGTCTGATCAGTATGGACCCCCACAAGTAGAAAATCTCCCAAGGCCCTAGCAAGCCTTAATATCTACATACAATTAGAGAGCATGCATATGAAAAGGATATGTGAGCAGTTGCAGTTTCATACTTGCATTTATTGAGATACAGTCAAAAGCTAAAAGATTTACTACGTAACAGTTACCTCCACATGCCCAGCATGAAAAAGGTCGAAGGCACCATCTATGTAAACTATACGGGCATCTGGTCCAGGCCCCTACAACCATAATTATTATATCAGATAATTCGCATATGCTTTTCAAAGGCAAAGCATCCTCATGAGTCATAAATATAGTTTCATCAAAGCACCAACTTCAGAAAGTTTTGTCGTGGGCTTCACATGTAAGTTTTAAGTTCAGTCAACTAGTATAAATAAGTAAAACATGTTCAACTCATAACTTCAACATCAAGGTCAGTTCATCACTCATGGGTTTAATCACCAACATCAATACATATATTGAGATCGTCAATGTAAGAATAAAAAACTACAAATATTCAACTTAGGTTCAGTTAAATACACTTAAACCAAAAGTGATATTTACATTACGTAATCCAACAAACCTTTCCATTTGAGAACTGAACAATTCTGCGAGAAGTAGGAAGAAAATGAGAGATGCGGCTTCCAGTATTAGTTCCACTGTCTTCATTTTTCTGACCATGTCCCGAGCTAAATTGTCTTTGCAAGGAAGAATTTTTTGGACTCTCTGGAACTGATCTTTCTCTCACACAAAGGAGCATCCGCCCTAGGCATTAAATCAGAAGATTAACATCTGGGCATAATATTCAATGGGTAATCACAAATATGTCAAACATGTCAAACTTATTTTAATCTGAAATGTAGCAAATTGGCAACTGATGTATATTTACCGCGAGGAAACTGAAATAAATCAAAGACACATCATTACTAAAATATGCCAGCAAGCACCCTGGAGCCCTGGACAATGTGGTAACTATGTGGACGATCACTTAGCGGAAGTCGTCTTCTAACATTACCACTACACTGAAGTTCGTATTTAATAAACAATAATACATCTGAACAAAGTGTCATCTAATATGCTCGTTCTGTGGTTATAATGGCATCGGATCCAAAACAAGAGGCAATCACTTAATTTGAATGTCAATATGTCATGATGAAGCAGTCTTTTTTCGCAAAGACGAGTTACTTTTTCAAATATACAAAACCAGTAATCTATTTCTTACTGATTCAAAGATGTGATAGTGACTAAAACAAGACAATGCTTTTAATGTGGAGAAGTTTGTGCTAGTCAGTTGAAATATCTTTCAACCGTCCTCCAAAACTGAAATAAAGAAACTGAATAAAATGCAGCATTGTTACCAACTATGTCAGTGCTCGAGACGCCTTCTGTGCGCTTGATTTGCCTATATCGGCCAGCCTTTTTAGCAAGAGCATATGCATCAGAACCATCTGGAAGTATGCAAGGGTCATCCCCGTGGATAATATAATCAATGTCATACTCATCAAACAGCTTTTTCATGAACTCTTCAGTAATAGCATATGGTGCATCTGGAATCACCTCATCCACCCACTTAACGGCCTTGACCATGATCATCCTACAAACATCCAGCAAAACGTCACTTCACAACCGAACCTAAATCGACATACTGATACAAGCAGTTGCACACACATGCAAAAAGAGTGTACTTTTTACCCAGTCAATATCTTTTAGTTCAGAATACAATCACACAACAAGCAAATACAACGTGCCCCCAAGTTAACCGAATAGCACAAAAACTCAAATAAACAAGTAGGCAAAATCACAACTATAAAGAACTGCTACAAGCATACCAAGGCATTACATTTTATCTACCATCCTTAAATATCAGTAAAATATAACCATTTTAAAACCATCAGCTGGATCAATCCACTCATACCAGTAATACACTTTCAACTGAATACCATTCATAGTCAGAAAAGAGTAATAATAACGCACTTGTATAAAATAAAAAGTTTGCTGGTACTCAGTTAACTTCATTGTTTCGTAGCCTATGCAAATACACATAATAAGCAAAGCAGTAATAAAATTGTATAAGTAAATAATTTCAAGCAGAGAAAATAAACGAAATCCTAAAAATTGTGCGATAAATGTAAAAACTGAAATACCTTTCATCGAGAGGAGTAACCGGAGGTCCTTTATTAGCAATTATCTCATCATCACTAACAATCCCAACAACCAATTGATCACCAAGCGCCTTGGCCTGACGCAGAGCATTACAATGTCCATAGTGCATCATATCAAAACATCCATCCATATAGACACGCACAGGCCTGCTCTTATCCTTCCCTCTTCTACCACCAAAACGTAGCCTCTCCGCAAACCCTGACAACCAGTTCGTCGAATACGTCGCGTACAGCCCTAATCCGATCGCGACGGTTCCGCCGATTACACACTTTGCTATGAATTTGGATGTCGGCGGATTCGAAGGTTCCGACGACGCCATCACTGCTTGAGTTGTAGAGTCACGTGATCGGAGAGTTGCGTGAGTTTTCCGATCTGAGATCAGCAGCGCGGTTCCCGAGGTTTGGAATTTTGGATTCGTTTCTAGTTTGTGCTTTACGTATTTTTGATATTTATTTAATTAAATTGTGGTTTTGAATTGTTTTCATTAAAATTGATTGCGACACAAACTGACAAATGAAAATGATAGATTTTTACTTATTAAAGATAAAATGAATGAATTAAAGATAAACTGCAGTAGTAGATTTGAGTCGGTTACACGATTTTTTTGATATAAAGGGCAAAGTCCAAAGAGTACACCCGAGGACTTTAAAATCTAAAAAGAAATTAGGCTGATTCGGTGAAGTCAAAACATATGAAAGTGAACTAAAGGACTAGACCGGATCATTTGCCTCGGTCAGTACAAAGAATGAATAAGTAATTGACAGAAGTTTGATGTGAGCACAAAACTCAGAGGACCAATCTGTAATCCATGTCTTCGGAAGTTTCAGTGATAATAAAATGATATGGACGGTGAACTTCTGGAAAATTACTCGCGAAGGTGACCCAGACAGATCCATAAACTAAGCTAGGTCCAAACGATAAATCCGCTTAAAAAACCAGTCAAGGATGAACCGAGCAGAGAGCTTGTAAAAGACACGTGGCCTGCTCACACAACACGTGTCAAGCAAGACAAAGCAGGAGCTGCTCAACCACTCAGCACTCGACCACAGCGTAGCAGACGCCGAAAACAACCACGCCCACCGGCGGAGACAACCACAAACACGGAGGCTAGAACCTCCATCCACGGAGCCAAAACCTTCTCCAACTTCGCTCCAACACACAGCAGCTTGACGCCAACCATCAGCAGCACCAAACCAGGCAACTCAGCCAACATCTCTGACTGAAAGCAAAAAGCACCAAACAGACTCCAATCAGAGTAAGAAAAAAGCCGTTCACCCTCAGTGAAAGGTTTCCTCGCTCCAGCGTCGAACAGAAACTCCCCAAACACAACACAGTACTCTAATACGCACACCATCCAAAACCCATCAACATCAATTAACACCTCAACACAACCGCCGCAACCCACCCAAAAAACCACCCTAAACATACCCATCGACTCCATCACCGTCACAATAAACAGGAGGGAGGCGGTGGAAGCAAACGGGAGTGGTTTGAGGCGGTGAGAGTTTGAGTTGGTGAGAGTTTGAGGCGGTCCCCAATCTGACTCATTTGGTTCTGAGTCGGTTACACGATTTGGTTTCGTTAGTTATGGCATCCTCTTTCAATAATGAATATTACCAACCTTAAATTTGAAATTGTCTTTATAACTAGGGAAAATTACAAAAATATGTTCCGAACTATCACACAATTTCAAATTTCAAATTAAGGATCTGACTATCTTAATTTTCAATTCACTAATTTTGGACTAAATCGCATAGTTTAATTTCACACCGTTAAACCTAACGACGTTAAATAAAATTTCATACTCAATTAAGAACTGAATTCATACTAAATTGTGAATTCCAACTAATTTGAATTGAGTTTATATAAATAACCAAAAATATAATTATATTTTTAAATAAGAAAATGTATAATAAATATAAAGGACATTTTAAAAACGATGATACTTTAGATCAAACCATTACAATAAGTCAGGGGCACTCGGCTTGATTAATCATAATTCGAATTGCATTCTTAGTCTAGATCATATAAATAAATATGGCCTCAAATATTCAAAACTTTTCCAAATCAAATATTTGTATCGTCTTTCTTCAGGTTTGAATCTTTACAACAAAATTCTTCATGCATTGGAGTTTCTTCCTCCATAATATTCAATCAAAGCATGATTGTGTGATGTGGATCTAACCGGCCTGCTGAACATGTCTTCCCCTATATACACCGGACCAATTGATTGTGGTGCTCGATAAGGCATCCATTTTCATTTATTTCGTATCATAAAGTCCATTGATTCACTACTAAACTTTGATCATAGACCAAGGCCAAAAGTATGAATTCGCCATTTAGTATGAATTCATTTCTTAATTGAGTTTGAAATTATATTTAACGTCGCTAGGTTTAACGTTGTGAAATTAAACATTGCAATTTAGACCAAAATTAGTGAATTGAAAATTAAGATAGTCCGGTCCTCAATTTGAAATTTTGTGGTAGTTCGGGACATGTTTTTATAATTTTCCCTTATAACTATCAAAAATATGATGAAATTATTGCAACTTCAACTGCAGTCCACCCCCGAGGAGATTGATCTTGGCACCACTTTGGAACAACTGAAAGAAAAATTTATGAACACATTACAAGTCTTGGAGTCATTTCAGTCTAAGAATTTAGAAAATATATTCAATACAGGTAATAATTCCATATACTTTCGGGAAAAACAGCTGAAAGTTATCCTA
This sequence comes from Sedum album, assembly GCA_006409495.1. NCBI lineage: Eukaryota > Viridiplantae > Streptophyta > Magnoliopsida > Saxifragales > Crassulaceae > Sedum > Sedum album. The sequence continues at coordinate 105,714 of QZGG01000686.1, forward strand.
TACGTTACTGGGTCTATAGTTTCTTGTCCTTGATTGCAAATATTGCATACAATATATACGTGTTTCTGATTGCATGTTTCAGTACTGACTTACATGCCTCAAGACTTCGGATCAGGAACCCTGATTAAACAGCATTGGTGTACATGACTATCAGAATTGGTGTATAGATGAGCTGCATAACCACTGTATTGTCAATACTGAAAAATATTGAAGGCTGACTATCAGCTGCATAACCACTGCCAATTTGGATACTTGGCTTTATCTATTAACTAGTAACCTGGGGCTAGTTGCTTTCTGTACCTAATCATCGATATCTTCTTTCCGAAAACACTTTTTGTTCCTCATTTCCCTCTCCAGACAGTAAGCCATCAAGCAAAATCCTAGATTCAGTTTCATTTGTTATTTGCCTCAAATTGTAGGTTTCACTCCCTGTAGAACTCATATATTGCTTGGGACTACTCACTAGCACCGGGGAAAATGAGCATGATAATTCTGACATTTACTCGGAGGTCCATGTTGACATTTTCATGCTTTCCGTTTAACATTTTCTTATATTTTTATCATTCATAAAACCTTATAGGATGTAGGAGGTAATGAATCACAGTGACCCAGTAGAGCATGAAAGAATTTGCATCCTTTATTATGTATCTCACATAATTAAGTTCTAAAATCATCTTCTTTGAGCACTTTGCTGCCACTATCAGGTGTTGCTCCCTTGTGATTTAACTAATGTTTAAAACATCTCGAGTCACTGTGAAAGAAAATGTGTAGTGTATTTCATTATACGTGTGCTTAGCCAAGTCTCATTTTCTGCTGAAGTAAATTTTAACTCAAAATGTCAAAAACATAGGATATTGGATTTAGTGTGGAATGCACAAACTCTGCAGGGGAGAGAAAACAGCAAGTTAGTGATGTGAGATGAAGAAGCAGAAGGAATTAGAAATAGGGAAGAGTAGAGTGCAGAAAGATAGAGTGAATGTAAATTGTTCTCTGCTTTATTCATATTCTAGTATTACTTTTATAGTACCATTACAGCAAATGGTCACGAGCCCTTTACAACCTGTCAGAATAATTTTGTTATTCATTCCAACTATTTGGAATATTCTGCAGCAGGGTAACGGCTAGATGTTTTTCTCAGTCGAGTGATTTTTCAATTGTTTGGTTCAATTTCAAATCCATTTGCCTTCTCTTTTAGTGATGTAACATTCCCTCCCGCACCAAAACAACCTCATCCTTGAGGTTTTAATTCGGATAAGCACACACAAATTCAGCAACTGATTCCAAGTGGTAGCATGATCTTTCTATTGTATTAAAAGTTGGGAGATGGTCTTGCGGCTAAGCTTAATAGTACGAACTGCTAAGACTTTGAGTGGCACTGCTACATCAATTTCTCCACTGAGTGTATCGAGCCATGTAGGCTCTGTTGTGGGAAGCTCTCCCCTATGTTCTTTTAATAAGGATACATGAAATACATCATGTATCTTAGCATTCAGGGGCTATTTCACCTTATACGCTACATGTCCAATCTTCTTCAACACCTCAAATGGGCCATAATATCGTCTAAATAGCTTATTCGATCGCTTGTTGCGCATAGAGTTCTGCCTATAGTGTTGCAGTTTGATATACACCCAAGCCCTTGGATCAAAAACCTTTTCGATCCTATGAGCATCATCCTTTTGGTTCATTCGATGTTAAGCGCGGAGGATATTTGCTCTTAAGTGAGCAAGAAGCTGGGTGCTGTGTTTAAGTTGGTCATTAACGGCGCCAACCTTTGAAGTACCTTCAGTGTAGCTTAAGATAGTTGGAGGTGCGCGGCCGTACAATGCCTCAAATGGTGTCATCTTAATAGTTGAATGCCACGATGTCTTGTATGAAAACTCGCCCACGGTGAGAATTCCACCCAATTTTTCTGTTGTTCAGCCACGTAACATCTCAGGTAGTCTTCTAAGCACCTATTCACTACTCCGTTTGTCCATCCACTGAGGGTGGTAAGCGGTGCTTGTGGCAAGTAAGGTTCCTTGCCGACGAAATAATTCTTGCCAAAAACTACTCATAAAGCGAGCATCTCTATCAGACACAATATTTTTAGGAAATCCATGTAGCTTAACTACCTCACTGATGAAGGATTTAGCTACTGACTCAGCCGTGAAGTCGAAGGTAAGGGAGTGAAGTACTGTACTTGCTTAATCAATCAACCGTAACCATAATTGCTTATTTACTGGATGATAATGTAATGGTAGATGTGTGATGAAATCCATAGAAATCTTAGTCCATATTTCACACGGAATTGAAAGAGGCTGCAACTTCCCTGGAGTAGATGTGTTCATCGTTTTAACTTCCTGACATGTTTTACATTTGGCCACATACTCTTTGATGTCTTGTTTCATTCCTCTCCAAACAAAATTGGCACTTATACGCATGTGGTCCGCAAAACTCCATTATGGCATCCGAGTGTTGTATCATGATACTCATGGATGATTAGATCATGTATACAAGAGTCTTCCGGAACATACAACATTCACCTTTGGGAACCAAACCATCATGAACTCTGTAATCTGGATATTTCCCGGGTTGTTCTTTGATATCTGCAATGAGTTGCTTGGCTGCTACATTTTTGTTGTAAAACTGTCTGAGTGCTTTGAGTATTCCAAGCACTGGTCTTGTAGTTCCTTGCAATGCTAAATAAGTGTCTCTGTTTTGTCTAGATAATCATCAGCAGGCCCATTTTCCTTACCAGGTTTATAGTGCACTTCGAAATCAAATTCGAGTAACTTAACAATCCATTTCTGTTGCTCTGGACTATAAACAGTTTGAGTTAACAAATTTTACAACGGCTGATGATCGGTTTGAATATCAAACTTAGTACCCAATAAATATTGTCGCCACTTTTGAATGGCCAGTGCAACCGCACATAATTCCCTATTATACGTGAAACTCGCTTGCGTCAGAAGAGGTAATTATTTACTGAAATATACTATCGGTCAGCCTAACTGAGTTAACACAGCACCCACTCCAACTCCAGATGCATCTGTCTGTATGGTGAATGTTTTTAAGAAATCCGGCAATGCCAACGTAGGGGTGGATGTCAAGGCTACTTTCGGTAATTCAAAGGCTTTGGTTGCTTCCGGTGTCTATAAGGAACCTTGTTTGCATAACAGTAGAGTTAGCGGAGCAGCCAATTGAGCATATCCTTCAACAAACTTTCTGTAATATCCTGTGAGACTAGAAAGCCACGTAGTTGTTTGACAACAGTTGGCAGTGGCCACTCTTTAACCACATCTATTTTATCTTGATCGACTTCGACACCACTATTAGAGATAACATGCCCAAAATAGAAAATTGTTTCCCTGCCAAATTCACATTTTGAACCTTTAGCATAAAAAGAATTCGAACTCAGAATATAGAGTACCTCTCGAAGGTGAGTTAGGTGTTGATTCCGGAAGAGCTGTAATTCAAGATGTCGTCAAGGTGAGTTAGGTTTCTGCATAATTCTATATTGTCCCACGTTCATGTATCGGTAAGACGGTAACCTAAAAGTCTCATTTCTCAACCTGTTTTCATTTCAGGTTTTACGTTACATACAATGTTGATTGCATACCTCATGTTTGCGAACCCATCGAGCAAGTGCATGCCATTCAACAAACAAGGCTGAGGGCTGACATTTCTGGCCACTACTAAAATACCCAACATTACACAATCATTTCATGAGATTCTCTCATCTTTCTATCTCTTTACTTTTTCTTACAATATTGTTGACCGTCAAACCTCCTCATTTTTTTCTTCATTAGTTTGAATGGTAAGTAGCAAAATTTTCTACACCATTATCTGATTTTCTAAAATAAGTTAAAGGTATTGTATAAATACTTGTTTTATGTTCTTTATAATCAATCAATTTAGAATACAAAACAAACAATCAATTAAAGAGTTTGGAAGTAGAAATTTCTCTGAAGAACTGTAAAGAGCAGTGGCTCTGTATCTGTAGAAATATAAAGTTTAATTCGAAATCCTATTTACGCTTCCAACAAATGGTATCAGAGCCAAGGATAAGCGATGGCGACATTGGTGCAATCACAAATCCCAAGGCTTGCAAAAGCAAATTATGAAAAGTGGAGCATTCAAATGAAGTGTTTGCTCGGTTCCCAAAAATTACGAGATGTTGTCGAAGAGGGATATGATGAGCTTGAGAATGCTGAAGCAGAAGCAGCATTAAACGAAACTCAAAAAGTAGCGTTAAGAGAAATACGCAAAAGAGATAAAAAAGGCATTGTTATTAATTTTTAAGCAGTCGATGAATCGACCTTTGAAAAAATATCAGGTGCGAAATCTTCAAAAGATGCTTGGATTATATTGCAAAAATCCCTACAAGGTGTAGAGAAAGCGAAGAAAGTTCGCCTCCAATCACTGAGATGTGAATATGAGACAATGTGCATGACGAATTCAGAGAGCATTGACAGCTACGTGACACGTTTGCAAACGGATGCCAATGAAATGTGCGGAAATGAAGAACCGGTAAATGATATTAGAATAATGGAAAAGCTCCTTCGCATCCTCTAAATTCAATTATGTCTTTACAGCAATCGAAGAGGCAAAGATTTTCTAAAATCTCTATTGAAGAACTTGTCAGATCTCTTCAAGCACACGAATTGAGAATAAATCAAGATGATAATGATGGTTACAAAAGAGAAGTCGTGCCACCTTCAATAACAGAGGCAATTGGGGTGGAAGAGGGCGTGCAAAAATGATTGAAAGAAATTATAAATTGAATGAAGAGTATCAGCCTACAAACCATGGTCGAGGATCAAGAAACCAGGATAGAGGTGGATCCCGACAACAAAATAGATTAGCTGAGGTACAATGTTATAATTGTAATAAGTATGGTCATTACAGTTATGAGTGCAGATATACTCCTCAACGAGAAGAAAGAAATCATCTTTCAGAAGCATCTGAAGAAAAGAATGAAGGATCTTATGTCTTCCTAACTTACAAGGGAGATGAGAAAAATAAAGAAAATATTTGGTATCTTGACACTGGTGCTAGCAATCATATATGCGGGAAAAAAGAATTTTGTACAACCTTGGATGAATTAGTACGTGGAGATGTGACATTTGGTGACTCATCAAAGACAGCAGTCGGTGGAAAAGGTAAAGTTGCAGTTACCTTACAAAATGGAGAAAAGAAGTATATTGAAGATGTGTATTATGTACCGGCTTTGAAAAGCAACATCATCAGCTTAGACAGTTGCTGGAAAAAGGATACAAAATGAAGATGAATGATCGCTCTCTCATCCTCAGTAACAAAATGGGGGAGCTAGTATGCAAAGTTGAAATGACGAGGAACCGACTTTTCACTATAAACATTCAGAGAGAATTAATGAAGTGCATGAAGTTAATCTTGAAGATGACTCGTGGTTGTGGCATTTGCGATATGGCTATCTTGGATTTACCGGCCTAAAATTATTAGCAAATACAAAATGGTGGAAGGTCTGCCTAATATTGATATGCCAAATCAGTTATGTGATGCTTATATGAAAGGAAAACAACATAGATAGAGATTTGAACTCATCCACACTGACATAGCAGGTCCTTTCGATATCACATCACTCGGTGGAAATCGATACTACATCACATTCATCGATGACTTTAGTAGGAAAGCTTGGGTGTATATCATCAAGGAAAAACGTGAAGCTCTTGATAAATTCAAGGAGTTCAAAGTAATGGCCGAAAAGCAAAGTAGAGAATACCTGAAGGTATTGAGATCAGATAGAAGAGGTGAGTATACCTCAAAATTATTTAAATCTTTTTGCAAACAACTTGGTATTATTCATCAATTGACATCTGGGTACACGCCCCAACAAAATGGAGTTGCGGAAAGAAAGAACCGCACAATCCTAGACATGGCAGGAAGTATGATTAAAGAACAGAATTTATCGAGATCATTTTGGGCTGTAGACGTACTGTGTGCAGTGTACTTGCTTAACAGAAGTCCAACTAAAAGTGTGAAGTTTAAGACTTCAAATGAAGCATAGAGTGGAAGTAAACTGAAGGTGAGCCATCTTCATGTATTTGGGTGCATAGCTTATGCACATATCCCTAATCAGAGAAGGAAGAAGTTAGATGATAAAGGAGTGAAATGCATTTTTCTTGGATATGATAAACGAAGCAAAGCGTACAGACTGTACAACCCTCTGACAAAGAAGCTTATCATTTCACATTATGTTGAATTTGATGAGGCGGATTATTGGAAGTGGAACAAAGATGAGATGACAACACTTGGATTATTCTTTAAACATGATGGTGAAAAGGATGGAAACATAGAAGATCAAAATCAAAAAAATGTTTCAATCCTCCATTAAGTCCGGAGCCATCAACTCGGGAATCGATAACAAATTCATA